>JAQFYQ010003073.1:0-11020 GCA_034694885.1 Buchholzia appendiculata
GTTGAAAGACTATAACTGAATAGAAACTGAAAAATCACAGTCCAGAATAGAATAGAAACTGAAACTGAAAAATAAATGAGGACTTAAATAACACTGCTTGACAAGGTGATAAAAATTGTCGCGGGTCAAGACGGGTCAGGATTTTGTGACCCGACCCACGTACTTTCTGACCCGACCCGATCCACTGAAATCTGCATCCGACCAGACCCGACCAGTAAAATTTCCAAAAATTTGGGCCCGACCCGCGGGTTGGGTCGGGTCGACTCGACCCACGTCCAACTCTGACATACGGTAGTTCATATGATGATAAATCTTATGATAAATATTCCCTGTGAATAATAGCATCTTGAATCAAAGGCCTATGAACAACAGTTCCATCACCCAATACTCTAGATAACTTCAATTGGCATACTACATATTACATTCAATTCTTTAATCTAGTGAAGTAATAAACTATACATACATCCTTTCACGATGGGACACGTTAGATCCGGAATGTAGGGATTTATCAGTTCCAGAAACTCTTCGCAGCGCCGAATACGACACATCATGTAGATAGGATCCTCAATGTCATCCAACCAGACAGTTGTGCAAAATCTGCCTTGCGCCATGAGTTCTGCTACAAAACAAATTTTGCCAGAGATTTGCTGTGAATTTGTTAATTTTGATTATAATAATAATCATAATCATAATAATTAACAGATATCGTTTTTACAGTGATATTATCGAAAACGATAATTTGACCTCTGCTCGATTTGTGTATTTGCTCGATATGTCACATATTATTGGAAGCTACTTATGTTTAACTTGATAATAATCCTGATGACGTTGTGATTAGCCTTTTGTCACGTTTAGTTTGCGTTGAAGTTATACAGATGTAGATGATGAAATTGAGGACATATTATTATACTGGCACACCTGAAAATAAATCATCAAACATAATCAATGAAACATTGAAACTGAAGTTTAAATAAATGTGCTTCAAGATATCGGTGTACAATAATTAGCAAAATAAACAGATAAATCGGTCCTGATGAGAGCAGATGAAACCATTAGTATCGTCAAATTAATTTATTTTAGAAACTCTTCGAAGACTTCTGCGATTAGGTGTATATATATAGTGGTTTGGTTAGTGTTTCAGTGTACTAGTGTGTTTCAGTGTGTCAGTGCTTCAGTGTGTCAGTCTTTTAGTGATTAGGCTACCTGAAATATTTTTCCATGCACAAATAATAACCGTGCTAAATGAGTAAAAGGCACTGAAAAGCAGCATTTGTGTTTACCATTTAGATGACGATAGAACGACTGATATTGTCAGCACAACCTTTCCTCGATACAGAGATTAATTCAAACAATAATTCATTTTTGAATTTTTTTTATATTGGAATTCTATATTTTGTGACAATCAGATGGACTGTGGACATGATAATATCGAACGAAATCATCTGATTAGAGCAGGATAATACTAAGGATTATAATAAACACGGTAACACGATGGGAAGTACATACTTGCTATAATGTCAGCATAAATGCTGAAAGGCTCATTTGTCTTCAAGATACGAGGTTTCCACGTAAAAGAAAATGTCTCATTCTGAACAGCTGCAAAAACACAAATCATCTGTCAAAACTCCTTTGTGAAGCAGTGGCCCATTTCTGAAAGGCAATTAATTAATCACTAATATTATAAAGCATCAACAAGTTTTTACTTTGAAATGAGGCAAAACTTTATTAGGCCACGTTTTCATTGTCGAGTGTCGACTTTGATAAAAGCGATTATCAGATAAAGTGAAACTGGTTAGCTTAAAAGAACTCTCGTGATATTCGCTTGGAAAACTGCATCCAAGTGTTAGTCCACCGTCAAGTTATTTTAATCTAGTTTAAATTTGGTTACTGTATCCAAATTAAAATTTCTCAATTATGCGCAGGGTAAAATGATTTCATTGCTCACCGAGACAGCTGGTAAAATGTCCAACGTCGTCGCCGCCCACAACAACAGCCGGATCATTACCCCTGTCAGACTGCTCCATACGGATGCTGTCAGCAAATCCATTTCCTTGCCAGACAGCTGCTGAGCACCAGTAGAGAGTCGTCAGTGACGTCACAGCAAATAGCAGACGACCCGCGTTAGTAACGAACATATTGCTATGTAGAATGAACGAGGCCTAATCAACTCCCACGTTCGTATTCTATTATATGCAATAGAATTCACATTTACATAATTTAAGTCGATTACTTGCAGAAGTTAATTGGCAAACTAATATCCTATAATGTAGTGCTTCTATTTAGAGGTAAGACTCCTAGCAATTTTCAAGAGTTCAATAATAATTGCACGCGAATTATTTATTCGTTTGACCCATAGGCGGCGCGTATCAGGGGCTGGGGGGGCAGCCCCCCCCCCAAATGTTGACAAAGCATTTTTTACTGTGTATTCTTCCCCAAAAAGTGTCCAAGCCCCAAATTTTTTTTGGTGCGCCACCCTCCCCCTGCTTGTCAATTTTTGTATGCGCCGCCACCCCCCCCTCCCGCCCCCCAATCGCCAGAATTTTTGCTGCGCCGCCACCCTCCCCCACTCGGCAAAAAAAATTGTTACAGCGACACCCCCCATCCCCCCCTGCTCTTCAGAAAATTTATGATGCGCCGCCACCCCTCCCCCCTCGCTCGTCAGAAAGTTCAGCCCTCCCCCAATCAAAAATGTATGGCGCCGCCTATGGTTTGACCAGACTTAGAGCCTTCTTAACTTCAATTGCGACTTACGAGGCAAAACTCGGCTTGTTTTCAAATACGTAATTAGAATGTACTATACTCGATGGTCGGTTGTTTGATTTATACAATAGTTGCTGCTTGCACAACTACTTTAGCGATCCTGCAGTAAGCTTGCATTTCATTAACCGTTTTCCCCTGCAGCTCAAGTCAATGATTCCGTGTGTGGGAAAATTTTCCAAATGAAACAGTTTCGTTTAGGGGATTGATGTTTTAGGATATACGCTATTGAAATAGGCTACATATTTAAGCTGGCGATATTTTTGCGAGATTGGAAATCTAGCATAGCAAAATGCATGCATTAATGGCTGAACTGCAGCTACCCATTAAGTCGATCAAAGAATGAGTGTACATGAATGCATTATATGCGTCGCTAGACGTTTGGGTCCAGTAGAGGCGCAAGCCGGACACCGGGGTGGGGTGGCGACGGTAACAAATTTACGTCCAGACTAGCGGGATGAGATTGGGATCACAATTTTTCAGACGAGCCGGAGGGAAAATAAATTTGCCGACAATTTTTTCCACAAATATTTGGAAGGGGGAATGGGGGATAAGAAGCCTTCAAGACTCTGTTGAGCGCCGCCTATGCATGAATCTTGTACTTTAATCTTAGGAATACCTTGCCTTGTCAGCCTTTAGAGCATCCCTTGCTAAGGCTTGCTCTAAATCCACATGCCACAATTAGAATATCTGCAATTATTTCAGACCATTTTTTTCTTTCGTCCAGCAATGCGCCGCGATTCATGCAGAATCGGTTCTCGAACGACCGTGACAAACTATGCGTAATCGGTGCACGAAGCATGCAGCATTGCTTCATGAAGCAATGCTGCACAATTCATGCACCGATTATGCATAATGTGTCACCCGTTAGCAGATCATCATTTAATTAAAGCATTAATTTTGGTGCCTAATATTCGTAGACGTGACAGCTCCGTCTATGCATTAATAAATAGTTGTAAAACCTATACTCCAACAGTATCAAGACGCGACTAAACCGTATTCACGTTGAATTAAAATTTGTCTTGCCTTCTAAATTGCTTATTTGATGTAGCTCAACTGCGTAGCAGTCTATACATTGCATGCAATATTTTATATATATTAGTCCTTCTAAACTCAATTATGTTGGCAGGTTGCTCTTTGACCTGCTTAAGCCTGGACTTTCTACAAGTAGTGGCACGGACTATATGTAAAAGCTTTTGAAGTTGAGTGTTGTCTATTTTTATTTACCTACGTGTATAATGGTTTTATTGACGCCTTTAATATCAGTTTTGCTTCGAAGCTTAGGACAAAGATTGATCTGACGCCGAGTAGCAGTAGTTGCTGGTCTACGTGTAGGGCGTGAATTGTACATTGCTAGTTCGTATAAACAGCTCACTTAAACTATCCACTGTTTATTTGATGTACTTTAATCATTCTCATCTTTATTCACCAAACGGCACCATTGTGCAACGTCAGGGATCAAAATGTGCAGTGGCACACCACCATAATCTACAGCGTCTCATTGGCTCGTCACTCCAGTAAATACCGATCGAATGGTCTCGGCCTTAATCCATTTTGAAAAAGTTCGGCAGCGGGATCAAATTTCTGTCTTAACGCCAAATTTGATCTTGATCATCCGATCCCGACTGAGTTTTGGATCAAACACTTTAGTTCAGCAGATGGGCGTAACTTACTATCGATGAGAAATAAGCTTTCGTTAAATATATAAATTCCGTAGCTAAAGCCTAAATAATGCAATTTCAATCATTCTAAACGAAATGCATTATAAATTTATTGTCTTCTAATTATTACGTTTCAATCAAACCGCTAGTAGACCGCAAGCAGACAACAATTTGCAGGGCAAGGATTGGCTGAGGTACTTCAGCACTATTATGCAAAGTCATTGTTGAATGTTGACACACGTAGCGACACACCCCCCAGGATCTACAGCGTCTCATTGGTTGTATTATAAGCCAGTGGTCAACATATAAAGACGAGAACAATAAGTTCATTTGTCTCTTTTTCCATTCCATCTGTTAAATATCATCTTTTAATCATTTTGTCTGTAATTATTTTGATAAATCAACGTTCAGTAGCAGCACATTCAACACCGTTACATGTCACAGTGCTATGAGATGATGTGATTGCATCAGAACATGTTGTTTCCATTCAACTCTTTCTACCATTGAATACCTTCATTATAAAACCAAGCACTTCAAGCTCATTCTAAAGCAATTTGATAAACTAAATGTGATAAGCAGGACTTAAGCTGCCTTAGTGACCAATTTGTTGGTCTGAGGAGCAGTGAGCGTGAAATGCGGGGGGGGGGGGATTTTGGAGGAAATTTTTAACTAGCTCTTTTGGTCTAACAAGTGGGATTTGTATTTGGTAAACCATAGATTTGCCTCCCTCCCCAGAATCTGCCATTCAATCTACTTCAGGGATGAAATAATTCAAACACATTTCCATAGAGAATAAAATACTAAACAAGCCATAAAGAGTTTGAAACAACACACTATCTAAAATATAACCATAGTGTGTACATATGTACACTAAGCTACTTATTATGTCATTAAACGAATGCAAAGTTCAATTTAAATCTAAAGGTAGCAAACCTATTTTTTAAATATAGACCTAGTAATTGTCCTATTATTAGGACAATTATTTATTATTATCAATTATTTATATTTATTAATATAATTGTCCTATTATATTACATTGGAAAATAATAAAGCGATAACAACAGTATATTATAATAATAAATTGGTATATGAAAACAACAATTAACAAATAGGGTTTCAATCCAATGTTCGAATTACTTGGGGCTTTGGTTGAACACCCAGCTTAAATTCTTACTCCATTTCATGTCAGTAGCAAACTTCGTGACTTCATCCCAGGTCCAAACAATGACTTTACCATCAGTCAAGAAATCTTTAGTCGACCCTTTCTCAACGTAATCAATCACTAGTGAAAATAGCTAATATACATTATGAAAAACAATTTAAAAAATAAAAATAAAAATTTACATTAATAGCATAATTTTAATGAATTAAATGAAAAATATACAATTGTTCAAAACATTTCAACTTAGAACTTTACACTATAAATTCAACTTGAGAGTTAGAAAATTCAACAGCACAAATCCCCATATGCGTAGAGATCTTTTTCCATCATCCCTTCCTCCTTTCCACAGATATCCTTTCCTCGGAGATCCTTTCCTTAGAGATCCTTTCCTCAGAGACTCACTCGTCAAATATCTCAACATTACCCTCGAAGCAAAGCATATGCTTCTCATCTTCATTCCAAACCTCGACTTTGGCCTTGTACTTGCCCTGGAACACAACATCACATTACAGTTATTAAGTATAATCTTGTCGGAAATAGTTACATCCATAATAGACTAAGAAGTATAGAAAACGTCAACACAAATTAATAACTACAAGCTATTTAAAAGCGCAAACCATACAATACTAACACATGTCTGTCACTTCGTAGTAGGCTAAGCTTACAGATTAAATTTAATTTAGCAACTGCTATATTATAACCATGTTAAATTCACCGTTGCAAAATAAGACATCTTTCGTTATATCATACGACTCCTGCAAAGTGAATAGTAGAACATAGCGTATGATGGAGTAGTATTAGATTAGATTAGATTTAGATTAGATTAGATTAGCGTATGATGATGATTATGTTCATTTATTTTTGGTTGTTTCTACAGCTCGTAGTTTTTTCTTTTGTAGTATTATTTTGCGCTGTATAATTGTTTAGTAAAAAGAGGATACATTTTATATGCTATATTAATTGGCCGCTCGTCATCAGATGTTAATGAACGTTTGTAACACATTAGGCATAAATGGTTTTCTTTACTGATCCGCGTTTGCTTATGTGCGCTTTTATAGAACTTTTTGATGATGTTTGCTTGTTTATTGATTCTTATGTAACTTGTATATCTTTTTTGTTGCGAACAAAGATCATATATATAATGTATATATATATATATATATATATATATATATATATATATTGACTTATTATGTATGTTGACTTTTTTACGAAGGGATAAGTCTCTCCCTTCAGTCGCATGATAATGAATTATTTAAGTATTCTATATTTAACACGTTTATTATTTGTGTTCACTGATTGCAATTCTCATGATATTGTTTATGTTCTTTGCATTAATAAAAAAATATGTCTGTATATATAAACACAAAATCAGATTACAGCCTATTATTATTATTACATAATGCAATTACCATTTGATACAGAGCCTTTCTTGTTACTACATTGTTTCACAGCTATCACAATATATATATATATATATATACATATATATATTAATATAATATAAGGTAACAGGAGTTTACAAACGAGCACAAGGTCATAGAACAGTATAATCGTTATATTGCAAGTAATGATATTGCAAAAACAATCAGTGTTGCACTTGTGATCAAAACAGAGTAGTTTATTTATATAAACGACTCTGTATAGGCCTACTCTGTACCCTAAATTACTCTATATTAAATTATAATACATTACTCTTAAGTTACAATATCAGTATATCTTTAACGATACGTGAATCCCATACTTCTGGCATCGGAATCGTTGGCGTGAGCTTCAGTGAAATAACTTTCTTCAGATGATCTGTGCAATCGAACAGAAACAATATTGTTCAAAGCGATAAGGTGAAATCACAACCTTTAAAAAGAACAAGATGCCATCTGTACACAAGGCTAACATGTACACATGTGCTCTCATGAAGGTAATAGGTATACTCGCACATGCCTGAGGAATATTTCCTGTGTCGCAGCAAGGCGTGACGAGACACCACTGACGGTGCGACACGGGACAAACACGACAAACTCATGCCGTGACGTTATATAGAGTCATGACGTCATAACTACATATACTATTGTGCCTTAACAACTAATGCACTATTGAAATAGGCCTAATTTATAATTTAATACCATGCGTAATTGTTGCAGAATTCTACCAAATAGCATGATATTTTAACGAAATATTCGTCATCATCATCATACAAAAATACGGCACATAGAACTAAAATACCACTTAATGTGCAAGATAGTAGCATTCATATTCAATGGTCTCTGCCTGTACAGATACATTATCACAATTTACTGTAGTAAACTCAAATTTTGGCCATAATAATTTTGGAGGTTGATATGTCTTCAACAACTATTTAATCAGAGAGCATCATTCATCATTCAGAATAGTCTTCAACTATAGCACTATGGTTAATTAATATTTGCTGCGGCTATATACCAATGTTACCTTAACAATTAGGAGACAAACGTTGACTACCACGCCAACGAAGATTTAACCCTATAGAAACACATAGGCAAAGCACATTGAATTTCTACTGAAACTTAAAGTTTAACAACCCGATATCCTTCCTGATCCCAACAATGTCACTGCTCTCCATGTTGGACACATGGTGGAACAAGATGGGTTCACTGTAAATCTGAAACCACTGGGGAGTTTATCTCAGTTAATTGCTTGCATCAATGCAGCATGATTTTCATCAATATTATGCCAATAATACTAATACAAACATGACAAGAGGTAATGTGTAGAATAGTGCAAAGTTGCATGTCCAGATGCTGTGCATCAACATGAGTTTGTTCTGCCACAGCTTCTTTCTGGGCCCTGACCAATTGCCTCCATTGCATAGCATGGAAACAAATCTACACGAAACCATACAAGTGTATAATGATTCTTGTGACAAAATATTCCAAGACATCAATGTTAACGAATTATCGACATCTCTACCACAATTTTATGAATAAACTGACATACATCCTTGCGCTATAGGACACTTTAGATCTGGTAAGTATGATTTCACGAGTTCAAGAAAATCTTCACAGCGCCGAACATTGCAGTCGGAATAGATCGGATCCGGGATGTCATCCAACCAGACAGATACACAGACTTTTGCTTGCATGTACTGGTTAGCTGTTATGCGGGCGAACACAGACATGCAGCAGATAAAAATTCATTCACGATTTTAAAATAGTGTATTCTAAGTCTAATTGGCGAAGTTGACGGTGTACAATGATATTAATGAGGTCAGATTCTCATGCACAGCCTTCCCTCTCACACATAAATGACGATGAACGTTATAATATTACACCAATAATTCACATGATTTTACATCGTAATTTTAATTGCTATGAAGATTTATGTTCCAAATTACATTAAATATACATAGCCTACGTACAATGCACTCAAAGTCAATGTACGCAAATCATGCAGCTTAAGCAATTTACTTCAAACATCAAAATTACTGAAAAAGCATCTTTTAAAACCAACGGAATGGTAACGAAAACAACGTTGATGATTAGTGAAGTAAAATGATCAGAAATATACTTGCGACAGCTTCAAAAAAGAAGAGAACTGTTTCATCTGTCTTCAGGACGCGAGGCGTCCAGGTTACATTGAAAGTCTCTGTCTTGACACCTACAACAAGTCAGGTATGTCATGTATAAAGTCGATTCCACGAAAACAGTTAATCAAATAAGTTGAAGACACCACGATTGATCAGAATTGAACAAGTAATCCACAGCTCATGACCGCATATTTGACAGCAATTTTTAATCCTGCCTTGCTCGAAAATGTAGTTCCCAAATATCGAAAAAAAATTATACTAAACTCCATGAGTCTTCTACAGTACTTATAATGGTACTGAATATAGACAAGCATGTAAACGTGTAGAAATTGTGCCATTTTACACCACAATATCTGAGGAAGTGAAATCACAATTAAAAAGATACTTTCTTGTGAAATTTATTATCGCATTAAAATCAACCACATTTTAAAGTTTTGTCGGGTCAGGTACAGTACACAAGTCAGCACTCTATATTTCACCAACTGCAGCAATTTATAACAAGTTTGATAATGGTATGCTAGAATTTAACAAAGAAACAATGAAGCCCAATTATGTACTAAGTAGTACTAACAACAATTGTACTCGTAAATTAAAAAAATAAAGTCTTTATTCTTTACTATTTTATCTACAGATTTTATGTTATGTTATGTATATATGCAGTCATTGAAGTGGGCAATTTTTCAGAAAGACTTTACGTACCGAGACAGCTGGTCATATGACCATAGTTATCTCCAGACAATACAGCAGGATCGTTAGCACCGACAGACTGTGCCATGCGGACGCTACCATCTAGTCCGCTACTTTCTAAGATCCTTGCTAAACAGAAGGTCGCCAGTGACGTCAGAACAAATACCAGACAGCTCAGGGTGGTGACAACCATATTTCAGGATCAAACGAGCAGCTCACACGAATGTCCTCCCTAACCTAACACAGATCAAATATGCATATTACTTTGGATGAATTTGTGTATCTCGGCCAAATGATTTAAATATACTAATCACTTTGAACGTGTACTATTTCGTAAGAACATTAAAAAGTCATTAAATCACAAGTTTTGAAGAAGACATTCACGAGGATAAATGCGTGTGAAAATATAGATAATATATGAAACACATTAATACTCAATGTGAAATTGTGAATACATTTGAGAATTTACAATTTCATTCATTGTTAATTATGCGTTCTAGAAAGGTCAAAATTATAAAAAATTACCAGTGATTAATCAATTGTTTAATAAATATTTTAAAGAAGTAATAATCAGATGATGTAGAAAGAGTCTTACCAATGATGAGTGTGCAGTGAGATTGCTGGGTACAGTTGACAGAGTTGGATGACACGAGAGGGAATTAAAAGAGAAACTAGAAACGGGGAAAATTATTTGCTTTCCTTCCTAGTTTACATTTGGTATTTCCAGTCATATGCCTTCAGGCCTAGAAAAACCTTGTGTAAACCCACATATTTTTATGCCAAGGACACGGTGCCACAAAAAACCCAGAGCGCTCCACGCAATACTGAACCCGGTGTCCACCGGTGTTCATAACCGCTCCATTCAGATGTCACAATGAGTTTATCTCTAGCTTGATGCTGTTGATTTACGATGTTATGAACCTGGATTCGCTCTGTTGCATTGGTTCAGGGCATTTTTAACATACAAAGTGCGGGGCAATTTGCCCCCCCCCCCAGTCCTTCTAATTTGCCCCAGTCCTCCGAGTTTTATCCCCCTACACTTTTTTGGCCCTTTTCAACAATATAGCATATGTATCATGCTATTTGTTTGATGTAATTTCTGTGACGTGTGCACTTTGCAGGGCCGTATTTAGGGGTTCGGGTTAACCCCCCCCCCCCCGAATTTTTTTTAAAATTTATGATGTTTTCTGT
>JAQFYQ010003074.1:0-11017 GCA_034694885.1 Buchholzia appendiculata
TAGATAGAGATAGAGAGAGAGAGAGAGAGAGAGTCAAAGAAAGTGAAGCACGATAAGGTGAAATGGATGTACAGTAATTTGAAGTTTGAAATTATGAAAATAATATGTGTACGATTTGGCAGTGATAAGGTGCTGCTCTCTGGCAAATTAATGGACATACACTGCGTCTGATTAAGTACTAGTTCATGCAAATCTCCCGCTCTACTTGTTCTTGAAAGTATATATACTTATCGTAAATATATGCATATTACATTTCAATTTTACGAGAGCCGCACGACTCCTGCAAGTCACACCTTGAACTCAGTTAGATTTTCTCACGACATCACCTCATCAATCACGTGATTCGCACAGGCGAAGAGTACAACTAATCACACAGCAGAATGTCAGCGAAAACTGCGAAACAAGCTGCTGACGTATAACCTGCAACAAGCGACGTTATCAAGACTCAGCACCTCGTGGAACAAGTGCGTAACGACGAGAAGCTAGCGAAACAACTTAAGATCTGGACGATTTACCAGAGCGACTTGAGACCCGGACGATTGACCAGAGAAACTGTGCGAGAATTGACTACCGACAACTGATCGATAAGGCTGAGATTCCAGGAATTAAAACATCAGGACTCAGGGTACAGTATTTAGATACATGTCCATCGGTACCAAAAGAACCGTGGGACACGGATTTAAATTCTATATCCTGGGTCCGACGCCAAATGTGATAGGTAGTATTGTGCGAAATCCATTTACGATGATCCCACAATCACGAGCAATACGTGAAGCCTTAACCGGAACTTGATCCCGGGTCTTCTGCTTACGCGACAGATATCTTACCACTGGACCACTAAGACTTCTCCGCTTTACTCGTGCTTGGAAGCAATACTTCTGCTAACGTCAACTACACAGCAACTACTCTCTGCCCTACGAGCGCCGCGCTACGCTTCCGAGTCTACATTTACTTTGAACTGTTTAGTTCAGCGCGTGACTACTCGCCAGGGCAACTACCACACAATGATCGTCATAAACTTTTGAGGTACCGTATTTAATAATGAAGGGGATTACATATAGTTATTACAAGACTTTGATCGAGTATACAGGAATAGCTCAGAAGATGTTCGTAGGACTTCCGTGTACTCGTAGCTTCTCGAGTTTTTGCTTTGTGGAGAAAGCCACGAACGCATCTTTCCGGCGCGTCTAACTAGTGGCGACATGGAAAATTGGACGTTAAATGATGATGACGTATGATGATGATGACGTAGTATGGTCTCGCTCAAGATCTAATTAAGTCAATGCATTTCGGTCTCGCTGATAAATGTAATGTGATCATCCCTGGAAAATTCTGCTCGTTTCTCTTCCGATATACTGCTATCTTTCTTCTTTCCTTCGTTCTCGTGTTCTCTTTTCTCTCCCTCTTCTCTGATTCTGCTCGAATCCCTAGCTCTCTACTACACTTATATAACTCCGTCTTCTACCTATCAAATAAAATGTATATGTATGTCATGAGAAATCCGACATTCCAAATTTATATATGCTGCATACTGCACAGTGACCATTTAATTTTCGTACTTTTTACATTTACTGAGTTTTCTTTATCCGTTTTGTTTATCTTTTAACTCTTTCTGTTTTAAGTAACCCATTTAATTAAAACAGCGATTATATCATTCTCTCAATTTCGCGACATGTCTGATAATTATTACTATAAATTTGAAATACTCTGCTTGGTGATGTCGCGGAATTAACATGTAGAGTGGATTATATTGAGCAAAGGCTTCAACCAGACCTGAAAATGCTCTGATTCCATATATTTGCCATTATATTCTATATTTGTAAGTATGTAAAAGTAATCTGGGACTGTTATTCATTTTTCATTGACTTAGTTTGGCCCTGCATTATGTTACATGTTATATGCACTCCTTGATTGCTAATTTATTTATGTGTGTTTTTCTGTGTGTTTTTTTTCATTCGTAATGCTACCATACAAGATTTATTGTGAATTAAATATATACACGAAATCAGCCATTTCTAAACAGCTTCGACCATGCTCGAGACCTATGAAGATACTCAGTTTTGGGGGGAAATAAGACCTATTGTTAAGTACTAGGACCCAGCTCAAACGATAAAATAATTTCAAGATTTATCTGAATATCAAACATGATTATATTAATCCCTGAATAGTCTGAATTGCAACAGAGATGAAATTGGTTGTTACTAAAATCTTCGCAGAAAACCAGTTCGCCGAAAGACGTTTCACCGAAAACGATGTTTCACCGAAAGATTATTTCTAAATGCGATTGCAAATATGAGTTAAATTTGGAGTAATAGTTGCAATTGTTACCTACAACAACTCTTGGCAAGTCGCTTTAGACCATTTCCTAAATGTTCATTGCAATACAGCACGCCGCATAGGAACAGTTTCTAAATATTCTCACTATTCAGCTGCGTTGCAGCTGCGCTCATATCGCGTCTATATAACATCCATTTTCTCCCGACCGCACCGTGGTTTCACCCTATAAGCAGTAATTCATCCTTTTCCAATAGATTCGATAGAATAGGCAAATCCGTAAATACTCCTCCCATTTCTAATCAAAAGCGCCGACTCGATTTCGCTTCAGCATGATTCGCGCCGCTTCCCATAAATTGTACCGTCAGCGTCGCCGTCCCGGATTTCGTTCTCGATTTTTGTACACCGGATTAAACGCCAAATGTTGCGTCCTCTTTGGAAGACCGATTACCGGACCCCCCGCGGCCGCCCTGCATCCCGGGTCGGTCGTGTTCATCGTGGCACGGAGTTCGTAACATGGACTTCCCGCCCATCATCATCAACATCATCGTCCCTACATCAGCTGCAGAGCTATGCTAATCCGTGCTTCAGTTGAATTGAACTGAAATGTTGGTTGCTGAATAATTGACTGGAATAGTTGATCGTCTAAGATACTGAGATTGCATCATCACGTGCGTGATCTTGTCGTCTCAATTCCCTGAAAGCTACTTCAAGTCTGTAGAGAGGTAACTGGCTGTGTTGGAGTGCTGCAGTGGATGCGTTGAAGCTACAAAAGTTCTTGTTTGATGTTAGAACAGCGTAGATCGGGGACGCGAACCGCTCCCTAGGAGTTTTCTTTAGAACTGCATAAATGATGAAATAAACCTGTCGTTGACGTACGCTTCAAGGTCATTTCAAAAATTATATATTAAAGAAGATAAAGAACTTAAGGGAACAAGCAAAAAACAGCCTTTCCACTTTGGGGGCATGAGCGTCGCTGATTGGTCACTCGTCTGACCTAATTTACTGAAGCCCAATCGACGACCGTTATTACGCACCCCATACCACTTTGGTGGACTTTAAACGAGCTGATTGGTTGTTGCTTAGTTTCTAAAATTTTCAGCGGAAATTTCGTGTTATCTATCTTCTTTACTAAATGTTCTTCGGTCAATTCTAACTTCAGAATACGGTAAGTGAAGGGGGCGAAGAATGAAGGAATACCGAGGTTAGGAAAGATTAACTAATAACTACGTTATCTGATGTGCCATCCCAGATGGAGATGAAAAGCAACCAGCCGTGTCAGATTTGATCGCATTACAATCTATGTGATCGCAATTTGTTGCAACAATTACTATAATATCAATGTAGCAATTTGATGCAATAGCTAGACTATCAATATAAGGCGTGGTTCCTGAATTATTGAAGACCCACGAGTGATTCCAATAATGCAGTTATTTTGCATTGTTACTGTTTCTTGCATTGCTATACTGGTTGTCAGATTAAGCGGAGAATTAAGCACGATACAGAATGCAGATACAGATGCAGTAAATTAGTTCTACAAAGAGAGTTCCAACACTGTAGCATTATAAACATTATTGTGCTTCTATTATTACAAGCAATTCGTTTGTCAGATGGATGATAGTCTTTGACTAACTATAATATTTGACATTTGAATATATTTGACTCTTTTTAGTGGAATATGTGATTATAGCTCTGTGTTTGTGTAAACTTGGAGGCGAAATGAATTGAGAATTGAGGCATTTATTTAAGGTAATATAAATTATATATATATATAGCTTATCCTAAATAAGGTTTAATCACAATTCATTAAAGCGATTGAAATTGTACGATCCTTCGTTATTAACACTACTTTTATTGAATTTTATTTCAATTTGAGCTTAATTCATTGTGTAAAATAAATGTCAAGCAATCTTGCAATATAAATTTTAATCACCTTTTGTTTACAAACTTCTAAAAATTATGCTGGAATTTTCAAGTCTCATAATGAAATCCATCCCGCATCATGTTATTATCATTGCAGAAAGCATCCAACTCTGGGGTTGCTTTTCTTAACGTAGAATTTTACTTTGTTCGAATACTATTTCTTTTATAAAGAAAATATTTTTGAATTATCTAAAATGGCATGATAAATTATTAACTCACTAAAGATTACGGTTCTTAAGAAGAACCAAAAAAGATATTGTTAGAAATCAAAATACCTTGAGCAAATAAGATTGTGTTCAATGTGCCTAGCTCCGGTTAATAGGTTCTATATGAAATTCATCAAATATCGACAACAACTTTATCTAATTGACGATCTTGTTATTTCTCTCAGTTTTCGATCGCAAAAACAGCACGGCTGAACTTTTCGCCACCAGGGAATTCCCAACATACGAGTCGGCCATTACATCATCACGTGATATAGTCCCGTGCTTGGGTCACGTGGTCGAGGACTCGAGTCAGATATGACTCACCTCTAACTCGTGATCGATGAGAAATAATGGCTGATGTAGACGACGTAAAATTTGCGTCACGACCGAGCAGTAAAATCCATATCACCGTTGGACGCCTTGCCCGCCAGCCCGACCCGGGAATTGGGCGGTCGGGCGAGCGTCAAGTCCGGGCAAACGATCAAGCCTCCCTGTGGGCGTCCTTCGTGAGACCTTCGTAAACTGCTTCCTGATCCCAGTGATCAACTCGGATCAATACGTTCCTTGACGGACTCGGTAACAACTGCAAGCCGGTTCACTGTGGTACTGAAGCTGCAGATCAAAAGTGTTAGGTTAATGGCAGTTAACCCACTTCAGTATCAGTAGTACATTGTAGTGATTGGAGTACCAGGGACCAGTTTTACGAGCGTCCTACTGGTACCACGGTCATGAGAACCGTACCCAGTAGCTTTGGTTCCAATGAGTCAAGTGTATCACAGGTTCCGTGAACTCAGAGAGTCTGGGTCTGGCCGCTGTTTATTATTTTATACTTGAACAATCTGCCCAATGGTGTCGATTTGTTGAAAAAATGTTGGTCGAGACTTGACAAGCGGGGGGAGGGGAGTTGGGGTGGATTAAAATATCTCTTGAATAGTGGGGGGTGGCAAGACGACAATTTTTCTTGACGAGCGTTGGTCCGAGGACGAGAGGTGGGAGGATGGGGTGTGGCAACGAAAATTTACGCAAATTTATCTTTATGAGCGGAGGGACCACGAAACTTTGAATTTTAGGGCCCCCATGGCTGCATAAATGCTGAAAAATTTCGTGATTACGAGTATCAATAATGTAACACAAAATGTTACATATACCAATGTCGGTCAATTTCCAAATGTTGGTCGGAACATATCCCGACCGTGTCCCGACCATGTCCCGACCATGTCCCGACCTTGTCCCGATTATGTCCCGACCATGTCCCGACCTTGTCAAAAATTTGGTACAGACATGTCCCGATAGTGATCAAGGCCTATGAATTATCTGCCAGGTGCCTGTGAAGTGTTTCAGTGCACGAGCCCCGTTCAGATATGCATGGTTGTAGATCGTTGATAAATGTACACTGATTTGTCTAGTGTACAACCATATGACAACTCATAGATCATTGACTGACCTTCCCACCAGCATAATTCGGATGTGTTGTCTGTCCTTCAGTTGATTAGTGGCTAGGCCTTGAACTGATTGACTGACTGACTGATTGTAACGCATACATTATAAAAGTGACTTACATATTGGCGAATATAAATTAAGTTGAAATATTTACAAATTAGTTTTTAAATTATTATTTTATTATTTTATTTGTTATTATATTATATTTTTTATATTTTTTTAGATTAAAATATTTGAGTTTCATGTATTAAAACTTTATTAGGCTTAAAATGCTTTGAGCAGAAGCAAAGACGAAGAAAGGTCAAATAGACAAATATTTCAAATATTTGACAGTGAAATCTTAAAGAATTCTGGTCTAACATTATAAATAGCTTTAGTCTACGACAGATTAGTAAGTTTATGTATACCAGCAATATGTTCTAATGTGGTTTGTTCTGTTTTCAGGCTCTAACCTAAACGAAGGAATATAATTATTCGCTACTGCTACTGACGTCACTATCGCGTTCAGTGCGATCTGGCGATAACGTTTCGACAGGTAATTACGAGTATAATATTATTAAAATTTCACTTTAAATGGTCAGGTTTTAAAATTCTATCGTTTTTTATTCATATAGTGTTTTTATTCTAGAATTTCAAGGAAGCTTGCTACAAGTGATATTTAAATTTTGTTAATTATTTGGTATGAGAAGCAAAAATATATAAAGTTGAACATTGTGAAAGATTGTCTCTGAAATTAAGGTGCGAAGATTCGCAAGAAATGTGGCACCTGTTTATATTTAATTCTTGACTTCATGATTTAGTTCTTGACTTTCCACAATTAACTCTGATACCAAACTTGAACACCGTCAAGATTAGAGCAAGACTTAGATCAATGTCAAGATAAAACCTAGATCAAGGTCAAATTCAAGATCATGACCTAGATCAAGGGCAATACTTAAACAAGGTTTGTAGGCTTCATGGATGACAATTATATGCGGACATTTAATAGAAACGTGTGAAGTAGAAATCCGTTATTCACGTAGATAAACAAAAACAGTAACATGTCTAAATGTAGCGATTTTAAATGCAAACCAGTTCTCTAATCTATTGCTTATAGTTGGTTCCATCAATGGAGAGACCTCTGTGTTATTTACCGCTCGTCGTTTAATCATGTATTCATTTAAACGATGCAAATTACATTGTCTATTATATGACACGGTGTCTGACAACGGCACGTCTCGTTTTATCCGCTTCCTGTCTCCCGAGACTCATACTCGGTGCACACTTTAAACACGTTACGGTATCGTCAATTAAACACGCAATTCAACTTCCGGGCTTTGTCGTGTGATCAGTCTTAACTTGTCCGAGAAAGATTTCTGTCCTAAGTGCATTCGTACACAGCGGTCTTCCTGAATATGAATTCAACTTTTGACCATCAACGTCAATGCAGCTAGTCCAGCAGCAATCTTCGATGTCCGTACTGAAGATTAAGCTTGTGCAAGAAATACGTGCAATATGCATAAACTCAAAGAAAATTATGTGGAACGAAACGAATGTTTATGCGTAGTAAGAGTCGAGAGCGAGAAACATACCGTACATAAAATAATGACATCGAATTGGAACAAGCTTCGTGCTTATGTACCACAAACATGACATAACTAACCATGAGTGACAGTGTCATCTTGACAGTATGTGGCAGCTCAGAAGTGCTCACATGAACCACGAAACAAGAACAAGAACGTGACGTCACTGAAGGTCTTGTGATGGTAAAAACATAATCTGAAGTACCTCATTAATTTAACATCAAGATGTTGTAAAGAATAAATACTGACTTGTGAATATTGATATACCGTACGAAATTGCCGTTTATTTTCCACTTAACTTAGATTTTGTATTAAATTGTATTATGTAATATTTCATGAGTTTTGGTTTCAAATTCTTAATTTATTTCGTCAATAGCTAAGTAATTTACCACATTTCAGTGAGCTATAAAACTAAATTTTTGTGTCGGATTATTTGTGCAAGATATCTGTGGCATTGCAATTAATTATTCTAGCATTGCACGTGGAATTCGTAGCATACGTCTTCATTATCCCAGTAAATAAGCAAGCAGTGTTGAAGATCAATCAAGTACGCAATCCTTCTGAGGACTAGAAACTAGCAACTAGCAAGCATGCAAGCCACGACTAGCAAGTTATCAAGAACATTGTAGGACTAACAAGTTGTATACTTTGTGGAAACCATGCTAACATGGGAAACGCTTGTACAACAGCGACTATTTATAGCACCACAGGAAATTTCATCCAATTAAACTATATTGCTGGCTGCTCCAATTGTCACGATTTCTACAAAAAAATTCCGCGAATTGTTCGCGGACCGTTCTGCCCCGACGCGCCGTCTATTGATCGCCTTTCCGAGAACTCGATATTCTTCTTCTTCATCATCTTCTTTTCTCCACATATGAATTCTGATTTTACTGCCTTTTTATGCAGAGTAGCGCCAGAGACGCTGGCGTACAGCGAGAAACAGCAGAGCCTGGTTGTGCGTAACAACGTCACGAAAGTTGCACAGATAAACAGAGTGCGCATGCGCGATCACGTGGTCAAGCAGGGGAAGGGGGCGGAGCTGACGGAGAAAGATAACGACTCGTGTGCGTGATAGAGTTAAAGGCCGTCGCTGTTATTGTCCAACATTTCTATATTTGTTTCCGGTCCGTGTTCTACTCGTATGTAGAAGTAGTAGAAGTAGTATTATGTGAGCGGATGTTGTTAGTGGTTGGAGAGAGATGAGTTCGTCACGATGCTGCTGTGTGGATGATAGGCGAGGAAGAAATATGAGCACGTAAAAAGTGCTCTGTGTCCGGACATTATGGACGATGACCCCGGTGTCATACCGACTGTATAACTGTCTGTAAAACATATTTACAATTCTAAAATTTATTTGCCTTGGACATGTGTTCCTAAGATTCTAAGAATGAATGTACGAATGGATGGATGGATGAAGGAAGGAATGAATGGATGAATGAATGAATGAATGAATGAACGAACGAATGAATGAATAAATAAATAAATAAATAAATAAATGAACGAACGAACGAACGAGCGAAAGAGCGAATGAATTAATGAATTAATGAATGAATGAATCGTGTAATGGGTGAAGTCAGGTTTTAGGTTGTCTCTTATTTGGCCTATTAGTTGAGCACACAGAGGCCTACAACACAACTACAGAGGCTGACGCTGTAGACCTTCTATTTGTGAATATGTTTGCAGAAAACAATAAGGAACAAATCTTGTTCAGATATTTCATTCTAGAGTATTTATCTGAAGATGACCGACAATAGTTCCGCGATATGACACACGGCAATGCCACCGATTACTTCGGATTATGAGTTGTGCACCGGTGATATACCATTACGGCGTTGCCTCTGGTAATTATGGACATAAACCGGCTCAAGACTGTCAAGCTCAAGACTGTGCACACAATTTTGTGCATTTTTGTGGGAATTTTGAATTCAAAGACAGTCCGAGAAACTTGTTTTAAAAAATGTTGCCAGGGACGATTCTTTCGGTCTGATAGTTCATCAGATTAAAAATAGAATAATCAACACGCGTTTTCTCTCAGTAGAATAAAAAAATGTTGAATCACCATTTTGACAATAATTATATGTATACTAATAATGTACATACATATTAATTACAACAGAAATAAATTTGTATTTGCAGAAATTAAAGTTATTTTTGAACTACAGATTGTCATACCAAGCAACGAGCCTATCATATCGAATATAATTCAGTCTGGGAGGGATGAAGATTAGCCCGAAGAAACAATTGGTCCAAACATTAGAATTCTGTATTTTCCGACTCTGAGTTCTGCATTAAAAAAATTTCTTCCCCAGATCTACTGCTATTGAGCAGGGCGTAGGATTTCATTTGGGGGGGGGGGGGAGTTGGGAAGACCAAAAATTTTGACGACAAAATTTGGGGGGTTTGGAGAAAAAAAATTAACGATCCTTTTTAAATATATATACAATTTCGGGAGGTTTTAACCTAAACAAACAAATTTAACGACCTCTTTTTTACAAATTTCTTCAAACAACATCATGAATTTTAAGAAAAAAATCAGGGGTTTCACCCCAACCCCCCCCCTTAAATACGGCCATGCTATTGAATAACTGATCATCGGCTGCAGCCCCATTCGTCATTCGTTTAACGGAATGAAAACACTTTGATTTCGGGCCTGTTTGATGAGAGCACGATCCAATGTTGTAATGAAGTTGTGCTTTCTTCGAACGCAGCATGCAACGTTGAAAGGTAATTAAAGCATTCAATGGAAAATAATTTCTATAAAGAAAATGTTAAGAGAATGTGGTAAGCATGCAATATCATGCAATATCCGCTGTGAGGGCAAACGGTAATTGTTCTTGTTGAGCTCGTAAACATAGTGTGGGCATTTATATCGGAAAAATCAAAATTATTTTGATTTTGTAGATTAATTCTTGTAATACAATACATGTAAATAGAAACAAACGGATTAACATAAATGCGGAATGAGAAATGGTAGTGTGTAGATATGCAATTCTTGTGTTATAAGGTGGTACAAAAGTTCTCTTACCGTTTTAAGAATTATCTTATTAAAAAACTTCTTAATCAATTTTGGTTCACTATTGACCAAGTATATGGACGAAATATTTTGATGTGATTTTGAATTTATTACACCGCTCGGTTCATTCGCACCATATTATCAAAGTTAGTCGAGATATTTCAGTGAAATAGTGCTTTAAGGTCAAATAGTTTACAATTATTGATAACCAAAAACAAATGATTTAAAGATGATAAATTTTCCAGAATTTCGTTTCATCTTGTGGTCTTTAATGCAGTTCACGAATGCACTGTGTTGCTTTTTATGTCTAAATTAATCTCGTACATGACCCGGTAGAGTTTATCCAGTTAGGATAAAAGGCTTGAAACTTTTCACGCTTGACGCAAACGACGTTTCAGATAGCAAGAACTTGGGCTCTGTATCTATGTGGATGTAATAGATTAATACCACCTGTGTTTCAATTTGAAACAAATCAGGATTTTAATTATTCGTAGGTCAGTCTGTTGAACGATTATGGAAAAGGGATTGACTGTTGTCAGTCCAACGAGCCTGTCTTGACCTATGACTCATGACGTTACGTTATGAGTCATAGGTCA
>JAQFYQ010003075.1:0-11016 GCA_034694885.1 Buchholzia appendiculata
ACCACTAGTCCTATTACCCCATCTTGTGGATGGCAACGCTTGTTCCTTTCAGCGATAGATCATCTTTGCCTTGCGGGCATCACTTTGCTGCAAACGTTTCTTGACGAATTGTAATGTACAGGCCATCATGGCGCGCTAAACTCATACATCTTCAAGCCATTTATCTCATAAACATAGAACAATATTGGTTTACAAGCACGAAATAAAATGCAGTTGATGAATCCAATTTACTGCCAGGAAATTGTCGTCAAAAGATTATTTCAAATGTTCTTACTCGTGGAGGTTGAATTACCTTAATGTTGCATCCTTACTATTCTCACTTTCTTAGTTGTATCTTAATAATCATCATTATAAATAAACTACTATTAGTATCAATAATATTATTAATGCGACTGTATTTTATACCTAGGTAGTATAGATTCTGAGGATTCATAAATAAAATAAGATAATAAAATGAGTCTGGAATGACTTGAGGTTTGGATCTTCTCCTTCAACAAAAGATTGGTGCAATAAAAGCGCAAATAAATATCATTGCGATTATAGAATTAAGATAAACTGTCAATTTAACTAACCATTTACTACTAAAAAGTAGGCGTGTAAAATTGTGGAGAGCAGTTTAAGCTATGATAACTGCAGTGCGTGATTTACGCACTCAATCGTTATAATATTTAAATTAGCTAAAGGGTCGTCCAATAATTATGTCACGTCGGAGGGCGGGGAAGGGGCGAGTAAAGCTGGACAGAGTCACAGATACAACATCGCTTGTTCTTAGGTCGTAGCCAGGATTGCACGGCAGGGGGGTTGAATTTCCAACAAATTTGATGGCTTTTCAAAATTTTCATTTGGGGAATTTGACTTTTAATAAACAAAGAATTAACTATATTTTTAACCCCCAAACCCTCAAATACTACCCTTCTTGTTCTAATAAGACATGTAGAGAATTTGACAGCGCCCGCTGACGATGAGCTACATGTTGTATCTTCCATGTCAATGCAATATTCAGCGTGTTCTTATATTCTTGTAAGTGTACAGTCTCTCATTGAAGAAGAGAACAATAAAATGATTTACTAGTTGTCTGTCGCTCGAACCTCTATTAGCCAGTTTCTGTGTGCACGATGCTATCACGATGGTTGACCGCAACGTTACGGCTCCACGGGCTTCGGCTCCATGGCCAGTGTTACAGCAGCGATGCTATTCTCAATTTAAACTTGACCGATTCTACCCATACTGTGTCTTGTTGGGAAAATTCCCTGGTCGGCACTTAGGAAAGCATCGCAATTTGTTCAAAGAGGCTCCCGATAATTGAGCGCGTCGTGGAATGTTTCGCGTGTCGAGATTGCCTTTTAGACGCATGCGCAAACTTATGGTCGCTGTTCCTAGTGTGTTCCAATGTGATCGTGCTATTATAGAACATGCTCCATTCTTACTGAAACATGTTCAGTCACTTCAGTGCAGGCGGAACATGCTTCAGTGTGACTGAAACAGGCTCCAGCTTGGTCCATTAAACATATTTCAAGGTGACTGAAACATGATTAGACATTGGCACCTTGATGTATTTTCAGCTATTCATGCGTTAGTCTGGCTAGAAATTGATCCAGCTCTGTCAATTGAACATGTTTCAGTGACTATGGATCATCGGTATGGTGCATTTGAGTTAAACATCTTAAATTCTTAAATTATATTATGATTATGCAATTATTGTCTTCATATCGCGCCAAACGTATAGTACACTAAAACTACGGGAATATAGGGAATTGCGAATTCTCGTCGGCTCGCCCAAGAAGTAAAGAAAGGTCATTTGCACCTGGGTGTATATGTTCAGTCAATCAAGGCGGAGCCATGAGTCATTGAGGAGGGGCTAGTTGGTAAAGGATGGTAACAGATGCCAACAGAAAATAAAAGTACCAATGTCTTCTTCTTCTATGCCAGTAACAACGCAACAATAACCACGCCTCGAAACGCCCTAGAGACGTCACTAGCGGGTACCTAGGCATGCCCCCAGAGACTCTCTAGGCACGCCCCCTAGTCATACCGCCAAAGGTAAATTTTAGGAACTATACAGAGCAGGCGATAAAACATGTAGTTTGATCACCTGCTCTGTCCATATCTGATGTCAGCTTGGTTGCAAGATTGGAGAGATGCAGTGTTATATTGTTCAATAATTATAGGTTGTTCAATGTCGCTCATCATCATGCCTTAAACGTGACGCGTCAGCCTTCTTTTTTTAGCTTACATATATTTAATATTATGGATTTGTTTTTTGCAGTTACTAATGTTCTGGGAAAATGTTAATGTCAACATCTTCAACTGCACCGATATCAGCGCGTTCTACTGCCAGATCTGGGTGTTATCAAGCCATCAGGACCTACGTGCCCAAGCACGAAGGAGAGCTGCAGCTAACTGTCGGTGACGTCATAACTTGTGTCAAAGAACTCGGTAATGATTGGTGTCTCGGCAGGAATGAGAATTCATGCGACAAGAAGATCGGTATCTTCCCGAGCAACTGCATAGTTCCTAAGATTCCGCCCTGCCTTCTAGTGACGGAGGTGAGCTTGCCCGCGGCTAGCTGTAGCAGCAGCGTTGTTAAAACTTTGTGCGCACAAAATCTCGGCACAGCAAACCCGAATCAGACGATTAGAAATTTGAACGAAACGGAGAATCGGAAATCTAGTGCATCCTGCGAAAGAGCGCAATGTTCGCATCCTCAGTTGTATTGTTATCGTCAGTTAGACGGACATCAACATTCCTGCGATGCTTGCAATAATCACACGAGTCTAGCGACAAAGCACAGTCGATGTAACTTAATTCAGAAACCGCATCTAGTCGTGAAACCAAACCAAGACAAAACAGATCGATTTTTGGAAGCCGAGACGATAGAATCGGGTTTAAATGACTGTTTGTTAAAGTATGATTCGAACGAATTGCTGTTAGGTAAACATCAGACGTTTTCAAAACATATCTTACCGGACTTATCAAGAGCCTGCAACTGCATGCATCTACCACACACGATGCCGCAGTCTGATACTTTACCAACTTCTTCCCGAAGCTTTTTCTCAGATGGATCTTCAGATCCAGCAAGGACTTGGCCTGCAGCCGAGTCCCGTACAAAACTATCCAAGTCCTTTGTACCTCTACCAGAGCTTCCAGAGGCGTCAGATGTTCCAGACAAGAGCGATCTAAGTGAACAAACTTATCTCATGCAACCTCTGACGTCAGAAAGTGATCAGGTCCATCGGCATCAGTCTGGTTGTCCAGAAGAAAGGAAACATCTGACAGATCCGAGACACTACAGAACAAAGCAAGCCCTGCTGGAGCAGCGGTTCACGGTCGGCCCAGATCGGCGCCCAGTCAGCTCCGAAGAACTCTCCGTTCTCGAACGTTCTCAGTGTCCCTACCACAGGAGCCTCAACGCCGGCCGGTCCAATTCTTCCCCTTCAAACCTTGCACATCTGTGTAATCAACGCTATCCAAGTGTGACGACCATTGGTGCATGCAGGTCGACGGGGAACAAGCGCCAGCAGCACCGAGTAAGATCCACCACGAAACATCTTCGCCTGGATATCGGCACGAGTGAAAGCAACTTGCTCTGCAGATTTGTCGCTTCGATCGCTTGCTCAACGCTCGCCGGCTTGCTCGTCCTACTCTGGATGATCTTCCATCTGGACTACAGCTTCACCGTGGCTGTCCTCACGTCTGTCTCTGTCGATATCGCTCTCTGTCTGCTTCTCTTCGTCTCGAAACTCGCTCGATGTACCGTTGCGATATTGCTACCAAGCCTTGCGACAGGTCGTGGGCACGTATCGTTCGCTATCTTTCTGCTGGGCTATCTACTCAGCGGGCCCGTTAGTAACGTGTATCGTAACATGGAGGAGGTGTCTCGCTCGATGAGCTGTAGCACAGAACAGTCTTACAACCAGACGATGATCTTACTGCAGCCCTTTGACGACATGATGTCTCATCTAAACAAGACAATTCTCGGCCTGCAGAACGCCGCGCATGACGTCAGCGATAAGATGAAACCTCTTGATGATGGGTTGGGATTTATAGAAATGGATATCGACCGGGGACGAACACAGCTCCTGGGAACAAAGAAAGTAAGATACTGTGTATAGCTGCTTATTGTATCGTTGTATATCTTAGTTTAGGTATTTTCCCAGACTCCCTCCCCCCAACGGGTGTGATCGCCCCAAGTTAGATCTCGACATCCCTCCCCCAGTTCAGTTATCACTACGCTCCCGCTGGGGGAGATAAGCTTTTGAAGTAAAATAAATTTTAAATCACCCCCCCCCCAAAAAAAAAAACAAGTACTAAGTTTATTTAAGAAACAAAACGATTATGTACATCACACATGCGCCACGGCGTGCGATGTTTGGTACATTGCTGCAGGCGGCTGGGACAAACGCAAACGAGCTTATTTCAAACCGGCCAGTACCGAGTCAAAGATGTGACGCTCGCCTATGCCCCATCTACATAGACTCCACTCCAACAGTGTGCTTGCACTATGCCTAGGGTTAAAGTTATACTGGCAAATGATGACGAGCAGCAGGATATAAAGTCAAAACTATATCATTATAATCTACTTAGAACAAATAAATACCTGTGGTGGGTGTGAGGACGCACAAGACAGTGAGATCGTTCGGAGCAACAGCTCCCTCCATTCATAATGAAATGAAATTCATTGACTGTTTGAAGTTTGTAGTTGTTTCCTGCTGATCATTATTTTGCACTGTTTCATTCTTAGCTATATGCTTTAGATTTATGAGCCTTAGTGCAAAGATCTTCCTCGCGGCAGGTTCTTGACTTCATGCTTCTTCATCTCTATCTGCTCTTCTCTCATTTTTACATTTTCCACAAATTTCTCTCTATATCGTGCTCTTCTTTAATTTAGTCGAAAGACTTATTTTGGTGCATCTGTTACAGCAGCAAAGCTCTGTCGACAGGATAATAATTCAATGATACTAAAAACCGATTAGTCTTTAAACACTCTGTAACTTTTTACATTAATGGAAAGTGAAAGATTATAATTTGGCAGTTTGAGCACTTTTATTGTCTATTCGGCATTGCTGTGCCAACCGATTGATCGAGGATAATCTAACATAGCGTGCCTGTTGGGGAGTGGGAGAAGAGAGAGGGGGGAAGGAATTGAGTGATAGTCCCACACATCACTCATCTGCCAAGCCATGCACTTAATGTTGTAGACTTGCAAGACACTGATTGAGAAAGCCTACTCTTCGTGCGACGCTGGAATGCAGTATGCTCAGAACAAGTGTCTCGGAGTGATGACTGCTCTGGGAACGGTCTACCATCACGCCCGCGATGTGCTAGATCGTATCAATCCAGATCGGTGGGCTCCCAAACAGCAGACACAGCAACAGCAGCAGCCACAGCAACAACAGCAGCAGCCACAGCAACAACAGCAACAACAACAGCAGCAACAACAGAAGCAGCAGCCGCATAGGAAACGACAAGCGGCGACTTTTCCCCCAAGGTAAAACATGGATTTGAAGCTATGCGATTGATTTTGTTTGAATAAGATTTGGCTTGTTGAGTGTCTTGATGCCAGCAGGTTAAGAGTTTGAATAACTGCTAAGCACACTGTATTCATTATTGATAATTATAATAATTCTTAAGTTTTTATAATAAGTAGGCCTACCATCGATATCATCATCAACAACAATAAATTTTTATTGACTCAATAGTTTTCTTGATGTATGCAGCAATTAAAAAATTAAACATGATTAGGGGGCCATATCTAAGTTTTTTTTTATTGTTTCAATTCTCTTACGAAACTTTTTTTCTTCAAATTGGTTTTCGTCGTTACCACACCTCGTCAGGAAAATTTTAGTGTTGACAAAAATGGTTAGACACCATCCAAAAATAAATTCTGCCTACGGAGTTTGCATGATGGTAATGATAATTTTTTGTAACATAGATGTTATTAATAATATTTTTCATTAATATAAATTTCATAAGAAATTTGAAAATTTTAGTATTGTGTCTGTATACGACGTTGGCCTTCTTTGGGCGGAATGCCATTGAGTCCATGCTTATACCCAGCCCTCAATATTCTCTTATGTTGTTCTTGTTTTTGGTTGTTTGTTCATAAGTTGTCGTGATATTATTGCTGGTCTCACTGTGTCTTTTTCAAGTTTTTCTTTCTACATGGTAACCAGTCAGCACTGACGATAATCAATAATATTCTTTATATGAAATTCTCCTTCTGTTTCTCTTGCTCTAGCCAGATATCTGTTTATATTCTGTTCTACCGTCTCCTTAGGGGTCATTCAAATATGACGTCACGCAGGAGGGGGGAGGGGGGTCGTTGAAGTGTGACAATGGGGTGTCGCGAGGTGTAAAAGTGCGTGACAAGGGGGGAGGGGGGTCCAAAGTGCTGAAAAATGCGTGACGCCATATTTGAACGGCCCCTTACAGGCGTTTTACAGTACTGTATAGACATCGCAAAATCCCTGCATCGCTAAACCCCTGCATCGCTAAACCCCTGCATCGCTAAACCCCTGTAGCGCGTGCAATTCAAGTTTATATAATGTGAACATTTGGAGAGGATTGCAAAACACCATTCACGTATTGACCTGTTGCATGTATAAAAAGAACGTTGTAAGAATTCTTTAAACTTTTAAATGATATGCAAAAAAATATAATTATGTTATATGAAATTCATAATCATAATGATGATGATGATGATGATGATAGCCCAGTTCTAAATGTTATGTTATGTTTAATATTTGATATTTGATATGTAATATCTTAGTGCATAGGCCTAATATATGCTGCTGACAGCTTGCTGTTTGTGCTTATTAGCTCCACTCGTTGCTGAAGTTTGTTGTTATTTATTGTCTACAACGTTGTCTGTTGAATGTTGCAATGCTTCAGACGAGCAGAAGACACACTACTTGCCACGGATAACAACAACATTTGTCAACCACTGAACACGACTCAAGTCTGCCATCCACTCAACAACAGTGAGACTCTATGTGTGACGTCACTGTGGGCGGGGGAGGCCATACAGATCGCGGTAAACATGACGCGCAAGGCCATGACGTCACTACACGCCGCGCTTCAGTTCTACGTCACGACGGAACCGTACAACGCATCGCGCGTAAACGCAACTTCGGCGATCCTCGCCATCCGTCCGAATGTCAACAGAGAGTTTAACCAGCGATCTTCCGCATTCAGTCTAGTCGTAAATATCCTCACAAAACTCATACCGCTTTCACTGCTGATACTGATCCACGCTTCCTACTTGCACCTCAGGTCCTACATGACAATCGATGCTTATGATAATCTGTACGTCAACATGCAGTTGATGAGTTTGGATAAGAAGAGAGCCGCAGTGACCGGAGAGAAAATCCTGCCTTTACGGAAACACGAACGTCGTTATCTCATTGACTGCAATCTCTCTGAAATGAACCACTGCGAGCGATACATGTATCGACACGGACTGTGTATCGTAACGTTGAGTATACTCATTGCCTTCACCTGCTATATGTTTGACTACGTCCTATATTGGATACTAGTGATAACTGAGCAGCAGGGGAAACCGGCAGAATATGAACCGGCTGCAAAGAGTGCATTCAACTTGGAGATTAGTGGTGAAGGTATCATGGTGGAGCTGCTTCAGGTTTTTCTCGACGGTTTCCAACGTTCGCACAATCTGAACTCTACCGTGCCGCATTATTCCACAGCATGCTTGCCTTCACCCACCATGCCATCATTGCTGAACTTCTACATAATCAGTCTTCTCTATATAATCTTCATACTCGTTGTCCTACTCAAAGCGTACGTGTTTCGGTTCCGAAACGGTATCATGAGCTACTTCTACGAAGACCGAGCGAGAGTTCGCGCGATGTATCTCTATCAGAAGATCCTCGCTCAGAGGCAGAAGCAGCCGAGTCTTCTGCACAGGGTCGTGCGATGTAACCTGGAGCGTCTTGAGTTGGAGAACCTCGTCAGTATAAGGCACCAACTGTGGACACATTGCAGGGGTCAAGGTTCAACAACCCGGCTGACAGTGGCCTCGATGTGTTTAGTTTGTTTGTGTGAAGGTAGCAAGACACTCGTACATTGTGAGACAGAACAGTGCACGGGTGTCTACTGTACGGACTGCTACGAAGATCTTCAGCGAATCTGTCCTCTCTGTCTCTACGTCGCAGCGAACGACGAGATATGTGATGATGCTGATGAGGATGGACTGGATGTCCATTTTAAACAAGCACGAAACTATTTGTAAAGAAAACAGACCATTATAAGATGCACTGAGCAACTGAAAATAATGAAATTTAAAATACAAATCTAATTTATTGTCTTAAATTCTGCATTATGTGTTTGTGTCAGTCTTTCAACAAATATCGGCTGAATGAATGAATGTAATTTGCCCGAGTATACAGGTTCCAAACCAAAATGTTGTATCCCTTTGCCTTCCTGTATGGAATATTACTGAGTTACAGCCACCCAAATAAAACTGCTCATTTGTCTCATTTCATATTTGTGTACTACGTGTAGGTTGAGCCATAATTTGAATCCAAGACCTTCCTCTGCGTAGGTGAATGTACCACATTGCAGCATTGCCGTTGCGCTCTATAATCTGAATCATACATTTTAACATTTTGAATTTGTATAAATTTCCTGATCAGCTAACATTAGTAAAACATAGTATTCAAAGATCACGTTAATTACCGTGATGATTGGCGATGTGGTGGTGTAGTCTACCGTCGTTGCGGCGATGGTTGCCTTAGCAATTCTATCCATGAATTCAATATGCAAATTAATTAATATACAACATTAATGATTATCACGTGATTGAGACAGAGGCCAGATCTGACAACCTGTAGAGAAACAAATGTCGATCTGGAAAAATCACATAATTATATAGGATAATGAGATTATATATAATTACAGTAAGAAATAACACAAAGAATATGCAAGAGAAGTCGAGAAACAGAAGGCAAAACTTGAGTGAATGATATATTACAGATCTTAAAATAATAAATTGTTATAATCGTCGTCATGATCATTATCATCTTCATCATCATCAACAGCAACATCATGATCAGTCATCGTCATCGTCGTCGTTATCGTCATCAATATCATCATCATCATTATCATTTCATCATCATCATTCATCCGTTAAACGATACTATTATTTCAGGGCAGAGTCAGACATTTCAATGATTCATCAATGCAATACTTAGTTGGGCCAAAGTTGTTTAAATTGAGCGTAATTTAGCAAAAACTAAAATTTTGATTTCCTTCGATTTGCACTTTACTTTTAGCAGATGACGCTGCGCCTTGGACTCCTAATTGATTCATTGCGAGACCAATGAATATAATTGATGAAAAATAAATGAATAATCAAATAGTGATTACAAAATTAGTGAAATAATTAATGTAGAAGGAAGCCTGGAACTGAGAATGTAGGGGGGGGGGGTCTGCACAAGTCGACTTGGTGAAGGTATTTACTATTCGCAAGACCATTGAATTATTAATATTTTTGGATATACAAACAATCGATTAAACTGTATGCATTATGATCACTTCCGTGGTAGAAAACAGGCAATTAACTAGCATGACTAAATTGTCGATCTTTAGGCTTACAAAAATAAAACTGCAGGAATTATGGAACATCGACCGATGCCAAATTGAAAAACAAGGTTCAACTCGCTGGTGTTCAACTCGCTTCAAGGGAGAAGATCCGAACATGACATTGTTATCAAGCTAATGCAGGAGTTTTCAAACTGTGGTCCGCGGACAAGAGGGGTTCGCTAAGTGTATGTTGGGGGTCCACGAAGAGCTCTCTGGAAATATAAACGATTATTGCCTTTACTCAACAGCACAATGTACGTTTTCTTATTCAGAAGACAAAAAACGACATTGGCTTTTTAGAGAAGTATGAGGAACATTTAGAAAGCAGAACATTTCGACAAGTATTTCTTGAATGATTGTATTGAAAATTTTGATTGAGTCGGCAGTCCTTCTGATTCTGATACTGAAATGACTGATCTCACTGGTCGCGAACAGGAAGAACTGTCGGAACTGCATGTCATGTGATCACTGTTCAAAAATTCAGTTCCAACAGAAATCTCTGTCATTGTGTTGATAGCTGTGACGTCTGAATATCTATTAGTAGGCCTATCTCCTAAAGTAGTTAGCATTTTGTTGCCTTTCGCGACCACACATATATGTGCGAAGAAGCTTTCTCAACACTGACTCAATACATATAGCTTATTAACAAAAGGCCCTAAGTATAAATCCTGACTTGTCGTTGAAACTTGAAAGTGACTTGCGTGTATGCTTGTCAAAAGTGCAACCAAGAATTGACAGTTTGTGCAAACAAAGCAAGCACATCCCTCTCACAGACATTTGTTCCGCTTGTGAAACGGCGCGCTGTTAAAGATTTTTAAGGGCCTATATTATGTGCTTTGTTCTGATGGTTAATAGCCTACCAACTTGACATAGCCTTAATATAGGCCCTAAAACTAATCTTCAACTTCCATAATTTATAAGCCTACCATAGGCATACCATAGATTCACAAAAAATCTCGTTAATGTATTTATGGAAACTTACGGATAAAATTCCACTACGTACTTAATTTCGGGGTCCGCGATCCCTGCCAAACAAAAATTAAGGGTCTATGGTCCAAAAAGTTTGAAACCACTGAGCCAATAGATCAAAATTAGGTGATGCAAAGATCCTTCGATAATGACACATAAGCATACGCGTCCGTCCTTCATTGACCTTCAAAGTTCAAAGGTTTATTATTGTTGTTGATAACGTTTGTTCTAAATGTGACCCTCAAAAACTTCAATTGGTCGGAAACGATTCAGAGTGGTACCGTACTGTGCTGTACAAGAATTTTAAAGCTCAATCTGCGGATCGAGGTAGTTTAATACTGAACCGTGGTGCAAATGAAAACAGGCCGGCTTTACTGTACCTCTATCTATCGTCCGCCTATAGGTACCTGCACAGACGCTTCCGTTATCGTTCACGTTTATCCTAGA
>JAQFYQ010003076.1:0-11016 GCA_034694885.1 Buchholzia appendiculata
TAAGAAAGTTACAACAATTACAATTTGGTGCACTTTTTTTCGCCTCACGGTGTATATATATATATATATATATATATGTTATTATATATAATTATAAACTGTATAATGTTTGAAATATGGGTATGTAGATCTCTTTTATTGTAAGTTGGTAGCACAGTTAAGTCTAGCAGATATCTTGCCTCAATGCTGTTTTAATGTTTTGTATATTCGTTGTTTATTTTATAGTCAACGGAGAAGCATGATACCGCTTCCTACGAAGAGGATTGCCGAAAGAAATGACTCGTCATCATCTTCTGACGACATCGATGATGACTAAATAAACCGAGTGTTCTCTTTTTTCGATTCCTTCCTTCATCGATGAATCAGAATTTAGCAGCTTTCTCGTATGCAGTATTTGCTACAGTATGTTTCGGCTGACCGCCTTCCTGTTGATGTGTGAACTAAAGGATTCGAATACTGCCGGTGTTTACCGGCATATATTTATTATGACTAATTTCCTGTTGAAACGAATCTACCTGTAACCTGTTTAGTATGACCTTGTATCTGTCTAGCTCATGATTCTCGATAATCTTGTGTGAATTAATATTTACTCGCATTCACGTGGTTTGATGGAGGAGAATGCAGTTTGTAATAAGACATCACGCTAGTTGTGAATCTATTAATCTGGCAATGTACTATTTCGTTGTGTTGTTTCCTCATAATTTACACTGCTATGGTATAGGATAGCAGTAATGGAGTTCTGGGTCCTGATTGTTTGCATCGACTGGTTTTACAGTTTAGTATACATAATGCATTAAATTGTTTAATGAATTAATATACCTATATTTTGACCAAATAAGAGCAGTTTAAATTGAGTTTTTATTAACAAGTATTTTATGTCATTATTCAATTAGGATTTGTTACTGGCTGATTTATTCTCTAGCGTATTTTATTTGCGTTTTGAAGCTTTCATTGTGGTTTTATTTAAAGTTTCTGGCATCAGTTTGTTTGTTTGTGATGACACATTTCTAATTCGGTTCTAATCAAGTGCGAAGAGTTTTTTAGCGGAGACTGTTTATGTGTTCAGCTGTTCATGTTCAATGATGTGACGATCTGTTCATGCACGATGTTACTCGTGTGCACGGTGGCTCGATGGAACTCGTTCGCAAGTTACATTAGATTTATCTCGCAGTGTGTTGTAGTTTCAGAAACAGTGTCGCGCTATTGTTGAAGCCTGTAAACTCTCTGTGAGTTCCTCTTCATGTGCTCGCGACACAATGAGCATGATGTTCGTGCGAGGGGAAGGGCATCGGACCAAAGCGTCTGAAACTGTAGTGTGATGATGTAGAAAGCTCAAGTTGAAACAACATCCATGCAAGCATGGATGTTGTTCAACTTGAGCATTCTACATCGTATCTCAGAATACTGACGATGATGATAGGTGAAGATAGATGACGATGATGATGATAGATGACGATGATGATGTAGATGACGATGATGATGGATGAAGATAGATGACGATGATGATGATAGATGTTAAGATTTATTTATTGACATTGCCTAGCAAGGGAATCTCTGTTGCACGTCTAGCTTGTACGTGACATTTACTGCAAGTTGTTTATTCGTTTTGATCAGAGCTTTTTAAATCGCAGCGTTTTGTGCCTTATTCTTGTTGATATGTTTTAGTTGTTGATGGAGAGAGAGAAACAGAAGAATTATCTGTGTTGATGAGATGTTAATGAAGACTTACTGCTGGACTACTTGTATGTGACGTCACACATGCCACTTACAGTGGACAAATGATTGAAATGTATTTCGTATTCTTTGCATGCTTTGTAATTTTGATATAATGTATGGCATCTGATCACAATATCCTTGCTGCATGGAATGCTTGGTGCTTAGTGTGATGAGCGAATGTCATTGGCTAATCACTGTCATGTGCGAATGTTATTAGCTAATCACTGAGATGTGCGAATGTTATTGGCTAATCACTGTGGTGTGCGAATGTCATTGGCTAATCACTGTGGTGTGTGAATGTTATTGGCTAATCACTGTGGTGTGCGAATGTTATTGGCTAATCACTGTGGTGTGCTAAATACTATTTATCGACACTTGTGTTAATTTGCCTTGCTTTACCAGCCGGTTGTTATCATAGAGCTGATGTTAGAGAAAACTTGATTACAATAAATACTGTTTCCCCCCCCCCCCGAGTCCTACAATTTCAGCAACGGGTTCATGTGAACATTGGACGTTGATGAAATGTGGTTGCAAGAATGTGATTGGTGGCCTGTTGGTGTTCAACGATATTAGCAACCTGAGTGATTACATTGTGTCTATTATAAATTAAATTATATTTCGTAAATATTTCATCTCTGCTGTAGCCAAGTTATAAAACTAGTCACTTGAGCCTAATATTGCCATAGATTAACGCTGATGTTTAATTATTGTTTTTGTCTAATTAACTTTTAAATTGTTAGCCCATATTCATGGAATTCTGATTGGGTTTTAATGACATTCCATTCCCATGTGTATAAGTAATTCTTTCATTGTAGGCCAGGAGAAATTTGGCACCAAATTCTTGAATTTGTCAGTTTATCACTAAGAAATTTTGTCAGCATGAAAAATGTAAAAGTTCTTTTATAAACTTAAACTTTGTGTTAGTTACTCAGTGTTGTTACAAATTTCTACTTTTAGTTTACATCAAGAAAATACCCACAAATGTTTCCTACCTAAATTGTGGCAATCGAAAAAGTATCATTATAATAGATTTGAAATTCATTAAACAAATTATTGTTATAATGATATTTATTTTCTTGTATTTATTCACTGTTTTGTGTATGTATTAATTATGATGTATTAATTGTCAGTTGTTTTTGCTTTCGTAAAATCCAATGTCGTTTGTCAACGGACTCGAAGTGTAGATTATACATGTAATGACGATTGCGTGGAGTAAATTTGTGTATCATTTACATTTTATATATTAAATTGATTAAAAATTTGGTATTGTTATTTAATATACTTTATTATTCAGTGCAGCACTGGAATTTTGTCTGAAAACTTGATCCTCAAGTACCTTAGACTCTGATCGTCAAGTACTCTATAGTCTAGACTCTCATCATCAAGTACTCTGATCATCAAGTACTCTAGGCTCTGATCATCAAGTACTCTAGACTCTGATCATCAAGTACTCTAGACTCTGATCATCAAGTACTCTAGACTCTCATCATCAAGTACTCTGATCATCAAGTTCTCTAGACTCTGTCCATCAAGTACCCTAGACACTGATCCTCAAGTACTCTACACTGAGCATCAAGTATCATAAGTACTCTAGACTCTGATCATCAAGTACCCTAGACTCCGATCATCAAGTACCCTAGTCTCTGATCCTCAAGTACCCTAGACTCCGATCATCAAGTACTCTAGACTCTGATCCTCAAGTACTCTAGACTCTGATCATCAAGTACTCTAGACTCTGATCATCAAGTACTCTAGACTCTGATCCTCAAGTACCCTAGACTCCGATCATCAAGTACTCTAGACTCTGATCGTCAAATACTCTAGACTTTGATCCTCAAGTACCCTAGACTCCGATCATCAAGTACTCTAGTCACTGTAAACGATTCACGTGGCTTTTTGATTCACAATGTTCTTAATGGAAGGAATGTTAAAGCAAATTATGCAACAGACTTTCTATAAAACAATAATACGAGTAGTTAGATGTTACATACATTTTATGAAAAACTTATCATAAATCAGATCTGCATAATTATAGGTCTATATCGAACGTAGCATTTGGTAACGTAAAAATAAAAAATGAAGCGAATTAGCAAGAAGATTATAAAAGATTAGATTAGGTATTAGATTAGAGATGTATAACAACGAAACGGTCTGGATCCTCTGTGACGTCATCATTCATGTCTCGGCCTCCAGGTGGCGCCAGTACTTTACCCGTCAATGCAGGTTCACTTCTTGCCTGCTCCTCGCCAGGAACCTTGTCTCCTTGTTTTACATTCTTTCCATCACTGCACACCTTGAAGCCTGTGGTAATTAGTGCAGTGCTACCTGTACGTTCAGATTTGAGATTATGCGGTGAGGATGAGAGATTTGAACCCGCTGCCTTAGATTCTTCGGTTAATTTATTCCTCTTTATGACGACGGGTCGAGGGACGGTCGACGGGGCGGTTTTCGTGCGCGTAACTGGTCGCGATAATTCGTGCCGGAAGCTCGCTTCCTCTTGTAAATCTTTACGCATTGTTACCTGTGAACAGTCTGTCGCCAATTTTCTTGTTTCCACTTTTGCATTTCTTTTAAAACTGTCTCCTACGCTTGTGGCTGGTCTGTCGAAAAGTGCTTTACCACGTTCGATGGTCGACGTCTTGAAATCCTTTAAGCCGGATAACTTACTACATTCATCTGAGGCACCTTTCGTTGCAGGCGTAACGTTTTGAAAGCTGGACTCTATTGGACTTGGCATGCACGTATCTTCTCTGACGAGTGGCTCACGAATGTGACTTAGTACCGGTGTGGAGGTGCGCTTCCTTGGCCAGGTTGTTATCTCAAATGAAGGAGATCCATTTTTGGCATTGGTCATCTTCTTTGGTGGTGTGGGAGGAGCCTTCTTTCCCTTGCTAGAGGCGGCTTGATCTGCTGCAGCTTTTTGATCTTTCACTGAAGCGAAACAGGACTCTTTACTGATGTCTGGAAATTCCTTTCTTCTTTGTTCCAATGCGCCTTCACGTATCCTTGAAATACTGACAGCAGTCTCCTCTTTCTGTGAAGCAGTAAAAGCAGGCTTGTAAGTTTTTGCGACTTTGGGTTCATTGGTTTGCTCCGGTGTTGTAAAAGTATAATTTTTCCCATTTTTTATTTCACTCGTATTTGTTGTTACTGAAGTCTTGGTTTCATTCAGATATGAATGTTGGGTACCTAGGTTGGATGCTGGAATGTGCTTGCCTTTCTCTGGATTCTCAGATTTATTTGTGGCAGTCTTGCCTTCTGCATGAGCAATCATCTGCGAAACTTTGGATGACGGACGTGTCGCCATGTTTAACTTTTCAGAAGTCTTATCGTCCGTAGTTAATGGAGGCAAGCAAGTACGAGACGATTTGTTTCGCAAAATTTCTTTTCTGGTTTCCGTTTGTTTCCATGGTGGCAGAGTTGGTGTACTGTCCAGAGTTTGGTCTACGTTGTGCACGACAATCTTCACGGCAGCGTTGTCCTTGACCTGACCGTCCGTCTGAAACACGTCATCATCGTCTTGACCTCTGTCGATGTCTCGTAGAAAGTCTTCGCTGTTGAGTCGCTGAGTGCAGGACGCTCTGAGCAGTGAGAGTACTGACTGGGCTGGGCGGAGGGCTAGCTGAGGACCGGGTGTCTCCATTGCACCTGGGCACAAATATCATCAGCATTAGCATCATCGTCATCGTAATCATCATCATCAGTATTATCGTCATCATCATCATGATCAGCATCATCACCCGGAGCAACATCATCATAAGCATCATCATCATCATCATCTTCATCAGCACCACCATCATCATCATCAATAATAACATTTCACATCGGTACATTGAATATACACTGCTGATCGAGTATCTGATGAAGACCAAGGCCAGCATTAGTTGGCATTGATCAACTAATGCTGACCTTGATATTCATCCACCAATATCTAGTCATGTACAGTATGCGTTAGATCTTATCAGCATTCAGTGTTTAATAAAGAAGCTAAAACGAAAATAATAAATTTATTAAACACACAAGATTGTGCATAATATTAAAGTCTGCAATGTAGATTGGAACAGTCTGATAGCCTGATGCCCTTCCTAATCTCAATTCTTTTGCTCTTCTCAGCAAGAACATCAAAGAACATGGTTAGTATTCTAAAATACCGGTGATCATTTGAATGTGGTCAGACATATTGTCATATTACAAAATTCTTCAGCTAAACATTGTAGAGTGACAGGATATTTTGATATAATTCCGGTTTTTCATTACTCTGCGGAAAGACAGCAGGTTAAAATTTTGCAATGTGGTCTCGGCCTGAAGCATCATGAGAGATTTTCCGTATCACGAAAAATTGAGATCTCCATGGAGATAGCACTATAACACACTGCATAATGTGACTGAAGCGATTTATTTGATTTCTATATCCTAGTTATGATTAGTTATTACAAGCAGTTCAAACTTGCACCGGTGTCTACACCGACTGAAAAACCAGCCAACCAATAAACACATACATATAAATAAGAACGCCAGCCAACCAGAATTGAAGAAGAAACGAATCTAAATTCAAATTCTGACTGAAAGACATTCTGGGTATATTTTGACATCGTGCATCTTATTATTTAGCATTCTTGACATTTCTCGATATTGGACATCTTAATATCTGTTCGTCTTGATATTTTAATTTTTTTTTAAATTCTCTGCCTCTTGTTAACACCAGCGCTGCTTTGGGATGCTTGTACAGTAGGCCTACCGAGGTAGCCGAAAGACATCATCAGCTAACTTACTCAGTGGTTCAATGTCGGCAGTCGGTAGGGCCGAGATTGGCGTGAACGGAAGGTCGGTGTCACTGTAGTCAAGCTCTGTGGTCGTTGAGCCACTGATTGGAGCAAGAAACGACGAGTTGAGCTGCTCAGCTGCTCCATACTTCAGCTGCTCTTTTCTCACTTCAGCAATCTGCTCGTTGAGCAGCAGGAGCTGACGTATGATCTGTAGATCTGTGTCTATCAGTGACGCCTGGACAATTGGACAAACCAGACAGTTTAGCAAACCAGACAGTTGGGCAAGCCAGACAGTTGGACAGACCAGACAGTTGGATAAACCAAACAGTTTGACAAACCAGACAGTTGGGCAAGCGAGACAGGCGTTCGTTATGGATGAACCAGTCGTAAGACTAACCAGTTGTACCAATTTGACAGCTGTAACAGTTAAACAGTTGTGCCCATTTGACAGTTGTATCAATTAGACAGTTCTATCACGTTATACAGTAAGTTATACAGTAATAAAAACAGACACTAGTACCATTAGACAGTTGTACAAAGCAGACAGTAAGACAGACAGTCGTACAAATCAGACAGTTGATACAACCAGGCAGTTGTACAATAGTGAGCCGGTTGACAAATAATAGAATAAATGGTATTTGAGTTACTCAACTTTATTCTCTTGGTTCACAGATATTATACTTTATTTAACTTTTCTTTAAATTGTCACGATTTGATTGAAGTTACAAAGTTTGTTTTCCACTGTGTGCCAGGGTGTATACAGTTGCATCATGTCTCTTTTTTCTTAGGTTCTATTATACTTATTTTATTCTGTTATTTCTACTTTTATATTTAATAAGAAGGATGGACATTCGCTGCAGACAAACCAGCTTCCATTAACTTAATTAATCTAAGATTCAAATTATGTTCATGAGTTTGCTGTATTGATCACTGTAGATGGCAAAGAATCCCTTAGCCTTAGCCCTTATCTATATGCCCTTAGCTGGTGATTTTGAAAGAATTATTTTCACGTCTCATTAACTTTTAGTACAATGGTTTTCAGCTTGTAGAATGGTATAAGGGGAATTTACAAATTTAAAAAACTATATACGAATTTGCTTTGCACAATTTTCATATGTTATGCAATAATTTACATAGATATTTATATACAGCATTAGCAAATTATACAATTGCAATATTTTTCATATCACAGTTTCTATATAATTGTATATGCCATCTCTGAACCCTTAACTCTATTTAGAATTAAAATTCCCCCTGAGGGGCGCAGCCAGGATTTCGGGGGGGGGGGGTTGGTAAGTCAAAAATTGACGGGCATTTAAAATAATTTGGGGGGAGGTTTGACCCCTAAAATCGCTCCCTTAAATACGGCCATGTTCCCCCTCACATGAGGAGGCCACATGTTTACAATGTTATGTGCTAAAGCACGGCCGTATTTAAGGGGGGGGGGGTTCGGTGGGTCGGGCTCAACCCCGCTCCCTCAAAAAAATTTTCTTCAATTGTTTTTCTTCAGTTTTTGGAATGAAAAAACGTCGTGAAAAATTTGTGAAAACTCAAACCCTCCCCCACCAAAATATTAGCATGTAAAAAGCGGCCGTCAAAGTTTCTTGGAAGTCAAGGACCCCCCCCCCCCCCATGAAATCCAGGCTACTTCCTGTGCTGAGAGTTAAAGCTAAGACGAACCAGTTGTGTCCTGGCGCATGTAAGTGACTGACGTTGAGCAGGAGAGAGACAAAGAGTGTTTTCACTGCCAGTTTCGCCGGCGCAAGTTCTCAATCGTTCAGCCATGCGTAGACGACTGACGTACAGATTACGACACTGGTTCGATACCTCTACGGACGACATTCTACAGCTTGTCTGCAAGTTTCACCACAATGTCTGCAAATATAAAATAGTTGAAACTTGCAATACTAACATCTGAGATGGAACAATAAGCCTACAGTATTTATGTGTTTCAAATTAGCAATAATAAGGTGTGCGACTAAAATAGTCTGAAGGAGAATTGACCTGATGACGTTGAAATTTGTTTGTGTCTACCGATTACAGATTATGATGACATAGACATAGATGACAATTATTATGGATGACAGTGTTCTGTAAGAAGGTAGATTCTGGCTATGGTGGTTACTGTCATCACTTTCGTCCACCGATCCACTAGGCCTGTGAAGCGAATATAGGTGTATACAGTATGCATATAATATTTCATTTCTTACGCACCATATCTTGCCATGGCTATACCCTTCAAAGCCGTAGTAGGAGTGTTAGGCCAAGTTTTATTCCGTGACAACAATTAGTGAACATCTAAATGACATATCCAAAGCTTCATATTCAAATTGGTACATTCCTGTTTGGAACTTCGCCTTTCGTGTGTTGCCCAAAGTTGCGAACATTAGGTTCAGACTCAAGCTTTAATTTGACTCAGCTGTTTCTCCCTGCTAAGCTTTGAACTGTGGACCCCTGGAGTCTCAGTCGCAGACTTTATCGCTGAGTCAGTCACCAATGAAAATTCTGGCATTGGGTTTGAACGTAAGAAGCAAACTTTAATAGATCGAAATTTTTATTAGACCCTTTGTCCATTATAGTTGTTGACTTTAGAAGTAGCTGCACAGTCTAAATCAGAACTCAATCAGTCTTATTAGTTACATGTATTCAGTGCATGCCCTGCATACAGAGCAATGAAATATCGCTAAACTTACTCTCTTCTCTCCTCTACAGTACACTCTTCTTTCCATCTCTACAGACTACAGTACACTCTTCTTAACTTCTTTAGCTAACCCTTTGGTGTCCTAACACTATGTCATCGATGAGTATTTTTATCAGTCCCGTATCACTTATCTATGGCATGCTGAACTAGAAGGACAACGTTTATTATTGAACGATACAGTAGCATCCTGTCAAAATTTATTTGCTAAATTAATTTAGAGATTCCTTTATTTTATTTACCAATAAATATTTTTAAAAAATAATGATAAATATCGATATACTGTAGATAAAACTTACTGTCTTTACTAAGAAGAGCTTGTCGGCCGGTGTCCCATTCACGAAGTGGCGTCAGCAACTTTGTGGAAGTCAATCAGTTGTTCAGAGTTCTTATCCGACCTTTGAAAGTTAGATCCTATTTTGCTATGAATCAGACTTGTTAATCATACGTTAATTGCAGTGGCGGCGTTGATATTAATGTTGCAAATTGAATTTGTTAAAATGTTTTTGTTTCTTGGTATTACATCTTTTTCTATTTCATCTTTTCCATCAAACATTATCGGGGCTTAATGAGCGCTAACAAATCGATTCGTTGAGGTTTATATTAAGTTGTTGCATTTACAAGGTCATATCAGAATTGTCGACCTACTGGCGGCGGATGTGAAGTGTTTAGGCTCGGCGTGTGAATCACTGTGCGCCTGTGTGTCGCAGACCACAGGCTGCTGCAGCTGCAGGCCATCAAACATCCTCAAACTATCCTTATCACAATGTCAATTAGTTTAACTACAGTACAAACGGCACTGAAGCAGGAGCTTGCATAGCTACAGCAGCTGCATAGGCTGCTGCCGTGCTGCCTACCGAGGGCCTAGACCCACAGTGCTAACTATTAGAGGAGGAGGAGGAGGAGGAGTAGGAGGAGGAGGAGGAGGAAAAAGAGGAGGAGGGCGGAGGAGGACTGCAACCTGAATCTGTTATAGCTATAAGATTTTACGACTGCAACCTGTGTTGAAACATGAGCTCGTGGTGGTAGATCTTGGAGATGGAATGAGATGATAATGACTAAGTGAAGAGAACTTGATCAGGCTCGGCCAGCTCGGCCTGTGGTCGCTGACACGCTGTACCTAAGCTCGGACGCTGAACCAAGTTAAATCTCGGACATACTGGAAGTGATACGTGAGTTGTTGGATCGCATTTGCCATATGCGGCGCGTACCATGGGCTTGTGAGGGCTAAGCCCCCAACTATTTGCAGTGATGAAGTCAAGGTATTTTTCTCAGGTCCACGTACGTCATCTTTGAAATTATGCCACGATTTTCAAGGCATTCTGGAAAATGCAAGGTCATTTTGATCTTACTCGAGGCAAGGCATAATTTCTCATCATGCCTTGAGATATTTTTCTAAGGAACAGGGCAAGGCAAGTCATTTTGAAACTTGGTCAAAGCAAAGCAAAGCAGGACAGTAAAGTGTCTCAAAACAGTCTAGCGGTAAGGCATCAAGGCAAAGGACTGCATCACTGATTATGTTACATAATCTTAATTCCAATCCCCCCCTTCCATTCATCATACAAAAACGTTGAAAATTCCCTACCCCGAATTTGGATTTTTAATGGGAATATTATTTAGTGCCCTCCCATCAGGGAATTTTCCAGAACGCCCCAGTGCCCTCCGGGTATACCCCCGGCCGAAAATTTAGACTCCAAAACAGAATGAATTTGGACCCCCACTGGGGCTCTTTTTTGATGCGTTGCCACCTCACCCGTTCGTAAATATTTGTAGCGCTACCCCCCCCCCCCGCTCGAAAAATAATTTGGTGCGGCGCTAGCTCACCCCCGCTCGAAT
>JAQFYQ010003077.1:0-11014 GCA_034694885.1 Buchholzia appendiculata
ATTCCAACGCCATCCAGCCATCCAGCCAGCCAGAAGACCACTTTCAAGCCTAGTTAACGGGCAAGAATCGACGATGTGTGACATAGTCTGAATGTCTCCACAGTCTCAGAGATTACTGGTAGTCAGGCCAGATTGTATGTCGGATTGCCCGCAGTGTTTCTTTTCTGTGCGGAATGTGTCCTATGTTGATCACATGTGTCTCCGAAGGTCGAAACACTCAAGCCTGGCTGGCGAATAGTGTCATGGATGAGATGCCCATTAAGCACACTAGTGCTTACCAGTCGCTAAGTCATCGGGTTCTGTGTCTGTCCAGAGTGGCCGCCTGGTTGCTAGACGGCGTGTTAGTGGATTGCACATATACCCGTAGAATTCCCACTCGTTGTTGATAACGGTTTTGGCAACCAGTTTGTCCTCCGCTCATTTTCGCCGGAAAGACCGATGTTCTATATTTACAAGGTCAGGCAACTATGGTAGGGTGGTGTTGCGCATTTTCCTCCAGATCATCCGCATAGTGATGTTCAGCTGAACGTCAGCAATATTAGTGTTGGACGAGTATGTCCTGATTAGAACAGTATTCACCAACTGAGCAGCCTGATGAGTCGAAATTCATGTATTGAAGCGATTAAATCGCATTAAAAGAAAAACATGCGTCTCTTAAGTGTGGAGTCCTCGTGTAAAAATTACGATAAATGGCAAAAAACGTATTTTTGTTGTGTAAAGTAAGTTACATTTTTAGCCAGCAACGACAGAAACGATGCAGCGCTTAAATAATCGTAGAAATCTTCAACTAAAAACTCGATTCTCGTGTGCAATTAGAAGCTGATAGGCGGAGCAATTAGTTTCACAGTCATATGGATTGACAGTTCTGCTGTTGTTGCTTCTTGCATTGACACGTCAGCGGTGTCACTGTTTAGTGCTTCCAAATAGCTGGCGTCAAACTGTTACGTCATAATCTACAAAGTGGTTTATAGAGAAAGTATCAGACAAGTCTATGGTTGCATCCTTATTCATTGGATGGTAATTAATCTGCTGAGGGAATTGTAGGTTATGTCAGAGAATGCCCTATGTTGTTCAAATCGCCATTCATGGACTTGACTTCCGTGCAGATTGCTGTCTCATATGAAATCTTGACAGTTTGCTCAATATTTCCGCTTCTGTAACTTTCGACCTATTGTTTGAATGTTGCTGTCAAAACCTGTTTGATCAGACCGCCTAACATATATTCTAATGAACTATCTGCTAATATTTCATCTCAATCACTGAGAGAACATTCCTTTGAAGTCAACCCCTCTTTCAGTTTAAAAACACACTGCGTGATAATGTTTATTTAAAAAAAATTGAATAGGAGTCTTTTGTCATTTCACTGATTGAACAAATTCAACACCCTTACTTATAAATTCGTCTACTGTATACTGCGAACTCCCATTATAGCAATCATACCTTTGCAGCTCTTCCTTCTCCCTATCACACATCAGTAAAAAAATTGTGAAATTTTTGGGGGGAGGAACTATGTCATGGAATAGCATGGTACTTCTAAATATTTTATTCTACTTGAGTCCCACAATGACGAGTGGTGTATCGTGATGAGTGTTTTCAACTTTGCTGTCACTAGTGCCTTGCGTGCTTACCATGGTTGCCTAGCGTTCCTTTATTCTTGCATCTTAAGATCTATTCACCGGTCGCATGACTGTCCAAGGTCAAACCATAAGTCTAGAGTCAGTTGCTGTTGTGCTCGTTGTTATGTCAGGTTGTGTTGTTGCATGTAATACATAAAGCTTTATTAACCCTGCAGTTTGTTTCCTATTAAGTCATATTTATAGTTTCAGTAGCCACTGATAGAAAATTGGAGCATCCTCAGAACAATTGAGTCATGCCTACCTGGGCAAAGTTCAGAGGGCACCTAGGCTGATCAGAGGTGTTTGGACTCAAAGTAGCCAACTGAATACCGATTAAAAGGTATCACAGTCAAAATAGCACATGCCTCCATCAACACCAATAACAGTAGCCTATTTTAGAGTCCCCTACACGATTATGATGACAGTGTCATGTACGATGAGTTGGCGATTTATGATTCTTATAATTGCCAATAAACTGTTCAGTCACGAGCATTATTCGTGGAATCAGAATGCCTCACTAAAAGTATTTAGCTCCAACCCGAGTTAACAACGAGTCGATGTGGCGTGGCTGCAGTCTGATGAGCCGAATACACGAGTTGGATTTCTGGTGTGGTTTCATATTTTGCTTCGTTTGGTTAAGACTGGTCTTGTTAAACTTGTTATTTCAATTACACATATTATTCCTAAAATTACATTACATTATTTAAGCAAACTCGCACCAGTGATTCACTTTGCTGTATGCGCTATTGGGAGATGCAATTCGTAATGCGAGTAAATAAAAGATCTTGTTGACTTCTAAATTATTACTTGCAGTTGGATTGCTACGTATACTTCTTGTTGAGACTATCCCACATCAGTGTTTGGCATTCAGTATTAACAGAAAAGAAAAAATAGCCAATTATTCTTGCATTTGAGCGAATAACATTGTATCAAAGTAAAGTAGTAAAGTATTAACATCATAGCACTAATAATAGTGGCACGAATGTAAGAGCTATACTCGTCTGTGATTAGAATTTAACGTTATAAACCTTTCGTGGCCAAAACGAGGGTACGCTTGTACTTCTTTGCAAAAAAAGTTAGGTATGGAGGTAAAAAAATTATCGTTTGTAAATTAAATATCTGCGTTAAAGCGCACAGATTTCATGCAGTTATTGGACAAAAACATTTTTTTTATTCCATACTATAACCAATGGAGACTCGATGTTGTGATTTATCGAGGTTGCCATTGCACAGTTGGATTCGACTGACGACGACATTTCTGATCACGTTGACAATATGACAGGAGTTAATGACAGTATGACAAACGTAGATGACAGTGTGACAGGGAGTAGATGATAGTATGACATGACTGGATGATAGTATGATTGGATTAGATGATAGTATGACACGAGTAGATGATAGTATGACAGGAATAGATGATACTATGGCATGAGTAGATGATAGTATGACAGGAATAGATGATAGTATGACACGATTGGATGATAGTATGACAGGAGTAGATGCTAGTATGACAGGAATAGACGATGATGAACACATCGAATATGTGAACACTGATGATGAAATTGTTGTTCGAGTTCCTGTGCACACCGGTATTTAAACACCGGCAGAATATACTAAAGGAATAGATGATCTGCGCAACCAGATTTTTGGCATATTATAATCTCTACCGCGTTAGAACGTTTAATATTCGCAGAATTTACACACACCTTCTGTGGAAATGTATACACGCGCATCTGTGTGTATATTACATGTAATTATGCATCCTCTTTGCTCAGCCAATGTCTGATATTTTTAGCGTCGGAGGCAGTGTTTCTTGTCAAACTATTTACACCACCAAAACTTCCAGGTTTAGCATCGTCATAATGCAAGTTGCTTGGCATATTTTATACCCTTCCCAATCTATTTTCGTGGCTTTCCATCCTTTCTTTGGTTTCGGCGCTACTGTTTTCGCTTGCTCATCCTTTCCTTCATTCATCGACGTAGTAATGACCGGGTTGACAAAGAGTTCCTTTGGTGTCTTGGTCGATTGCAGACTAAATGCAATTTGTTGTCAACCTTTGGTAAAACCGGGATGTTTGCTCATGTCATCAGATAACAAGTCGAGAAGGTTAGCGTCATCCATTGGTACTTGTTTATATATGAGTTTGCCATAAGGAGTGAAACTCACGTGGCTATCCTTCCTTAAATGTTTTAGAATCCTCTTCGCTTTATACTGCAGATTGAATGTTGTAGATTGTATCAAATTCTCCTCAAGAATACCCAATAGTTTACTCGTGATTATAGGTTCATTGTCATGCACATTATAGTTCATGAACAATGATGAATATGTTATCTTCAAATCTTCATTTAGTTTACCGTTCAGAATCTCAGAAAAATCGCTATCTACTAAGTAGGTTAGATAACTCTGTATCTTTAATCGGGCGTCTAACAATCTGGAGGTTCCAACAACACGAGTTCCATGGGATGTTACATTATCGATATAGTCCACCAGTCGTCATTTTAAGCACACATTTATTTTAAATTAATGTTTAAAAATTCGTTTATGAAATTGCTCAAAATCGTCTAGCATCTATATAGCAGCATGGATAAAAATAAGTTAGAACTACATATCGCGCGACTAGATGTGGTGAGGAATTGATCAAACACAGTAAAGTCTGATCTGAACATCGGCAATTTTATCTTTAGATAATTTCAATTTATCTGTATCTTACTATCAGTTACCGCAAATTAAAAGTTCATGCAGAAAGATGAAGTCTTAGACGTGTAACAATCGTAATAAGTAATACTACTAATTTAACTTGGATATTTGACGAAGGATTAGGACAGCCTTTGCCGAGTTGGAGGTCTCCGCTGTTCCCTCGAATGTTGGCAAGCAGTTGTCAAGCTGTAAACACAGAAGTGGTGCATAATAATTTTATTTGCGTAGACTATGTTGTCAACCGTAGGGGGACAAAATTAAATAAAAATTCGATGAAACAATCAAGAGAGATGAAGATCTAAATGAATGGAAATCACTAAAAGGCAACCTTCCTCCAGAAATCGACACGCGATGATTAAAATGAAATTAATTTTATTTATGACGTGATTGATTTCTTCAAAACTACTTCAGTCGCCACACAAATTCATAAACGTCTAAACTGCTGATTTCGCAGACAAGATTTCGTTCGCTAGAAGTTAAACAATCAACTAAGCATTTCAACTGAAACTAAACAAAATACATTTTGCAAATATGAAACAAACCGCTTTTACTTTGTTTCACAGGCGGCGCCAGACATTTTCATTTGGGGCATGAATATTTCGACGAGCGGGAAGGTGCGCAGCACTCCAAAAAATTACGAGCACGGGTGTGGCAGCGCCCAATAATTTGGAGAAAGCTCAAGCCCCTGCTCGAGCTGATTTATATGACCAACAAGCACAAAAAACTATCATTTCAAAATGTGGGGCTTAGCCCCCCCCCCCTAGCCCCTGATAGGCGCCGCCTATGCTTTGTTCTACGACACAGAGCGCTACATATCTGCACACAAGTATATGCAATGAATTGTTTTAAAAACGATACCCTTCATAAGTTTGACGTCACGGGCAGACGGCTTTGCACCTCTTACTAAACGCCCTGACTGTGCAAGCATCCTGAAGCTGTTGCGCAGTAATGTTAAACGGCTTATAGGTGGTTGACGGAGGAAGAGTGCTTGTCGACGCACCCACAACTGCAGGCTGTGGGACGGGCATAGGAGTGGTGGAGTTGTTTGGGAGAGATGGCAACGGCTTCAGTATCCCCTTTCTAAACAATATAACGTATGAATTATCTGTTGCTTAACACATTTGTCCAATTGACAATGCATAAATTAATATGCATCAAAGTAATATGCACTACAAATAGTGTTTATTGCAGATTCAGAAGAAAACCAGTGCGCATAAAAACTCGTAAGCTTCATGAATCGATCAATCTTCTGAGAGCACATACATTTCAATTAAACTCCGATGTTGAGCTACGCTATTATTTTCGTGCTTCATAAGGTAGTCGCCGTCTCATATCAGGTACTGCGGAAGTTCACTTTTCATAAGGTAGCACAGATGAAACACACACACAAATACTCACGCCCGTACACGTACGGTACAAACCAAAGATCCTAAATAAGAATAGATTTGCATTAATCACTAAAAGGGCGGACCTCGGCTGCCTCTCGGCAGCAAACGGTTTTGAGGCCTCTTATTGGCTGAAGATGTAACCTTATATCACTCACGTGACTGATGATGTCATAACTTTACTGACGTCTGTATTGCTTCAATGACCTTTGACCTCAACTTACATCACTCACGTGGTACACGGCCGTACCATTTTCATTGGATGACTGTACTGACAAATGCCAGTGTTAATTAATTCGTATAATTTTTGTTGCCGGTGGTGATACCGGCGGTGTCACCGGATGTCACCGCTTTTAAACTAAATTGTAATTTAAACTAAATCGCGAGATGACACCACAGTTTGGCAAATAATTTCATCTAATTCTAACTCGCCAGATGACACCACTGTTTAACAACATTTTCATTTAATTTTAACTCGCCATGACACCACTGTTTAACAACATTTTCATTTAATTTTAACTCGTCAGATGATACCACTGTTTAACAACATTTTCATTTAATTCTAACTCGCCAGATGACACCATTGTTTAACAGCATTTTCATGTAATTTCAATTCGCAAGATGACACCACTGTTTGGCAAACATTTTCATTTAATTCTAACTCACCAGAAGGCACTACTGTTTAACAACATTTTCATTTAATTCTTACTCGCCAGATGGCACTAATATTTCACAACATTTTCATTTAATTCTAACTCGCCAGATGACACCACAGTTTAACAACATTTTCATTTGATTCTAACTCGTCAGATGGCACTAATGTTTAACAACATTTTCATTTAATTCTAACTCGCCAGATGACACCACGGTGTTTAACAACATTTTCATTTAATTCGAACTCGCAAGATGACATCACTGTTTAACAACATTTTCATTTAATTCTAACTCGCAAGACAACCCCATTGTTTAACAGCATTTTCATTTAGTTTTAACTCGCCAGATGGCACCACTGTTTGGCAAACATTTTCATTTAATTCTAATTCCTCAGATGACAACTCTGTTTGACAGCATTTCATTTAATTCTAACTCGCCAGATGGCACCACTGTTTGAAAAATGTTGCTAAATCTGAACTCGCCAGATTACACCATCTTTGACTCAATTTTATTTAATTCTTCTCGCCAGATGTCACTGCTGTTAAATTAAATTAAATTAAATGGTCATTTAACTTGAACTCGCCAGATGACACCTCTGTGTGTCAACACATTCATTAAGTCCAACTCACCAGATAGCACTACTGTTTAACAACATTTTCATTTAAATGCAACTCGTCAGATGACACAACTGTTTGCAAAATGTTATTTACATTCTATCCCCTCGGGCCCCGCTCGTCGACAAATTTTCGGGGTGCTCCTCTAACACGGCGCTCTTTAACTTGAGCTTTTTGCGCTCTTTAACTATAACTCTCCCCCTCTTGTCGGAAATTTCCAAGCCCCCCCACATCAAAATGCCTCGCGCCGCCTACGGTAGCAAACTAAATACAGGATATTTTGTATACCATATATTTCGTTATCATGGGAGGGTCGCACAACAGAGGTGGGGGTTCAACCTCCCAACCCCTTCCATCAAAGCAAGCAGTAACTTAGGATGTATAGTGGGCTTACTCCATAGCAGGGCGGGTTGACAAGTGGTAAAAGTTGTTTACCAGAGTTGTGGGGGCCTTAATCATGGTTTTATTGGTCTAGATGGTCAAAACAAATAATTGCATTTTCAAATGTTGGTTCCCCCTTTAGTGTAACTCCTGATGTAAACTTCTACAGATGCTTTTTCCACTTGGATCCTCGGGCATACCAATTATAGATGCAATAGAATGTACGAAAACTCATTTCTACGTCATGTTTTTCTGGAAAATTCCACCACCAAGTCGAAGAGTTGGTTGGAGTTGGATAAAAAAAGTAGAGCTAATCGTGTTGTACTGTCAAACTTTCAGCAACGACAACATTTGAGTATTTTTTGTAACATTTACTGTAGCAGCAGCTTGTGATGTGAGAACTGAAAATGTTCCTTACGATCACACGATGTTGCAAATGACTGATTCAATATTAACTATTCTTACGACTAATATAACATTAAACATAACATTAATTAAATATTAAACGACTGAGGTGAATATAGATCTTGTTTCATCACACTATGAGGTATATGATCCCAGGATGATTACACGTGCTTTGTAATGCCAATGGGCATTTGAGGTTAAACATATGTTTAAAATGAGCTTAGAATAAAAACATCAAACGTACAAGTAGAGGACTTGGTTACACAGCTGATGCGCGAACTCTGCAAACAAAAATATATCATTTTACGAGTTGCAATAGAGTGACAATCGAGTTCAACATTAAATTATATACACTTTAATACGCCAAAAGACATGGCATTTAATCACAAATGAGATACAGTGAAGACAAAATTACACAAACACACACACACAAACAAGCAAACGAAACATAATACAGTGCCATCAAAATACTAAGCTAAGGCAATTATGTTATATTGCAAAATTGTAGCGTAACCTAATAGACATAGCTTTTCTAAAATTATGCTATATTTTGTACTTTAGTTGATTACTTGAGCTAGCAGAAATAATATCCTATTTTATGTCAATTTCGTTAAAATCCGAGAGTAATTTACTCTGAAATGTACACACAGCTTCCTGGCCAGATTCATTAGAAGAAAGTTTCTTTTGTAGGAAGCGCACCCTGCGTAACTGGTATAAAGATTGGGAAGGTAAATAGCCGGTGACCGGTGTAAAATTGATAAACATGCTGCTGTGCACACTGTACATCTCTAACGTTAAACAGCTTCACACATATGCTATTGCACAAAAATGACAAATTACAAATGTCATTCTTAGAAAGAGAGATAGAAACAAGACCATAACAAAAATAGAAAAGCAAAACTTGTCTACAAGAATTAGCTTCGTGCTGATCGGCGGGGACCATGCGGGGCCCATGTTCGTCAATAGGGCATTCATAGACCGGAATTTGTTTGCTTATTGTCGTGCCATGAAAATTTAAGCGCAGATGAGCAAACCATGCCAACAACATAATTTAGGGCAAATTTCGATTAAATCTCTATGTCCAATTGTCTGCACATTTTTCAAACTCTCTCTGTCCGACTACTAGTGGCAATTCTCTCAAGAAAAATATATCAAGCAATGTCGAAGTTAGGATTTCAGTTCTCTGGAACCTAAATTCTTTTTTTATTTGGATGGTCATTTTCATACAAAATTATTCCCGAGCGGGGAACAAGTCAACATCAAATGATAGGCCTGCATGTTCTAGTATTAAGTGAACGACAAGGTTCTGGTTTTGGAGAGCACTGTCTCCCCACCCAGATAAAACCACACAAATTAATTCAGGCTGAAGCTCATTGTTATTTACATGTAATTATTATCTTCTGAATTGCTTGTGGTTAGTTATGTAAACATAATGTGACAACTGAGCAAACAATCAGTAGAAAAGTATGCACTAACGTGGACTCATATTTTTATAGTTGACTTCTTGAACAGCAGGTGTAGCAGATGCAGCAAGTGCAGCAGCCTTTGACGTGCTGATCACGACAGTCACGAATGCCGTGATTGAGATAATCAGAATGTAATTCATCCTTCGTCCTATGACGTCACTCACTATACAGAAAACTCTTAAGCTTCAAAATGCTGTTACAATAAATTTTGCTTTAGCAATCATTAAACACAACGAAGCTTTTAATGCGCAGATCTGGCTCGGCGGATATAAATACAAGTAGCGAACTCGTGTCAGACCAGTAGATTTTTAGCTCACTATCGTCTTTTCACACCGCTGCTTTTTCTGAAATTTGTAATATAAAAATGCTTAAGTCTGATGTTGAATGCCATTTTGTATCCGATTTTGGCGCGATATGAAAAACTTTATGCTATTGATCAAGCAGAAGAATGAGTAATTTTTACATATATTTTTGAGACCATTCATTAATTATTATTTGATGATAAGAAATTGTGATATTGAGGATTAACTGAATGAAAAACATAATATAAGACGTACATTTTTAAGCGTCTGCATCTCACGTGTGTGATTAAATCGAATAAAGCGAGACAAACTTGGATGCTGCCTTGCTTTAGCGTACACGTGTTGTAAGTGGTGACATAATATTGACGAAAAGATGGTGTTTTTAGCAGATTTTTTTTTGAACTCTTCTCGCGATGAAAGAAACAGGAAAAATTAAAATAATATTATTTAATTTGGATGATAAGAAATTGCGATGACGTAATGAGGATTATATTTTTTTTATCGGGGCGGGGAGATAGCTCATTTGTAGAGCGCTGGACTCAGGAGCAGTCAACTTCTCGGCCCGGGTTCAAATCACACGAAGGGCAGACAAATTATTTATAATTGTCTGTTAGCTGCCAGTGGCGCTTGCTGTTGTGTGTGTTTGGCTCGGGTCAGTTGAATACTAAATCTCCATACCCTACTCCTGGCATGGCCGTACCAGGAGTCCAGCACTTAGGCTGTTAACGAACCTACTGTGTAGCTGACCTGCGTGTCCTATTCGGTAGGCCGTATTTAGACTAGATTTCATAAACTTGTACTTTGTAACTTTTGTGCGTTTGTCATACTTGAATTAAATAATTTTTAAATAATTTGTTTAAACCGATATTATTTGATCACTAATACACTGTGCCAGTGGTTGAATTACCGTGGCCAGGAGGGGAAGTTCCACGTCAACTTGTATTGCTTCCTACATGTCAATTTTACTCAATTATTAAATCCATGAATTATGAACAGGCTCAAGAAATGCATTGCATTTAAAGGTAACTAGCTGTACTGCCCGGCTTCGCCCGGGTATGAATTAGATTTAGTCGAATTACATTCCTCCCGCGCGTGTTACGGCTTCGCCAGTGAAAAAATTAGACTTCAGCGATTTGTGTTCCAGTTGCACCGGTTTCGGCTTCGCAATTATTCCCATAAAAATATTAGCAATGGAGGGGCCGAATTGGGCTTCGCCGAATTCTGCTTTGGCCCCCACTTGCGAAATTCGGCTTCGCCGAATTCATGGCTTAACTCGACTTCGGCGAATTCGGTCCAATAACTCGACTTTGCCGAATTAAGACCCCCAAGCGCCGAATTAAGGCCTCCATCACGATACACAGCTACGTTGATTGCACCCCCCCCCCGCATTGAAATCCTCAATCTTTATAAATCGACCATTAAAATATAATTCATTATCTCTGGAAATAAAATTTGATCCATAGTAATTATTGTGACGTCATCATAAGAAATAG
>JAQFYQ010003078.1:0-11012 GCA_034694885.1 Buchholzia appendiculata
TGGATCCACACTGTTTATTGTGTTTAGGGATGGATCCACACTGTTTAATGTGTTTAGGGATGGATCCACACTGTTTAATGTGTTTAGGGATGGATCCACACTGTTTGATGTGTTTAGGGATGGATCCACACTGTTTAATGTGTTTAGGGATGGATCCACACTGGCCGATGATGCCCAGACCTGGTACGGTGCTTCCAAGGATGCCCGGTGAGTTAATCTACGGTCAGAATATTTATATGAAGTGTGTATTTTCTCTGTTGTTCTTGTAACATGTATGGAGTTGATTGAATTGATGACCAGTGTACTTGCTGACATGTGAATCTGCGAAGGACCTACTGTGGCTAAGCCTTACTATATGCCGTATTCACACTTTGTGTCTACGTGTGCTCGACATGGTGGGCTGTTGTTGTCAGGAAGGGCTGTCGGCTGTGAGACTTTGCTTCAGTCAAAATCCAAATTGTCATTTGCATGCGCTCTGTAGATTTTATTCACAGTTTAGCATGCTTGTTGATTATTCTCTCAGAATTAATGAGGGATAAGTTTTGGTGATGTCCAATGCACTTTGATTAAATCTAGTACTAGCTAAGGATAATTTCAGCATGGATGATAAATAACTATGATCATATGAACCTGAATGTGAAGTACAATTTCTGTGTTCTTACTGTTCGAAATTGTTTGTTTTGAAATGCTGGCATTTCTGTGATTGATTGGTTTAAGCTTGCGCGCAGCATCTCTGTGTGGCGGTGGTAATTTTTTTCAAGTAGTCACAGTCCACGGCGATGACACATGTACAGCTTCGTTTGTGTTATAGCCCATGTTGATTTGTAACTATGAATAAACAGTGACAATGCTTATATAATCAGTTGAGTTTTTGGTTTATCAACATTTTTGCTTCAAAATCTATGTGTAATATAGATTTGATAGAGACAGATAGATTTTCCGCTGAATTGAGCATAATTTATTATAGTGTAATGTTATATGTTCATTATGAATTAATTCTTCATGGATGAAGTTTTTTAAAATGTTAATTTCACTTTCGTCATCAGCACAGTCATTTCATGTATGAGTTTTCACCGGTCTACGTGAATGTTACCAAGCTCTTGAGTCAATTGCCATCTTCCAGAGAGCATTCTGCGCACACTGTCTTTTGTGATATTATGAACATTTTAGGATTTTACGACGATTTCATTGCTCGCCCAACATCTAGCTGCATACACAGTTGCACATGTAGAGTTTATAATTTGCATGTTGGTCCGTGCTTTATGTGTCTTGCACTCTATGCTTGGTGTGATTCAGGCTTTGGATCGTTACCTTACAATCGTGTACCTCAGTTAGTTGGGCGACATCCGATGTACGACCACAGACACATGGACGGGCATCCCCCGTCTATGCATCCGATGCACAGGTTTGTAGGCTTGTCAGTTCTTGATGCACTTGTGCAGCCAGTTGCTGTGTGCTATTTGTGCAGCCAGTTGCACAGGTGAGTATCAGTCGAATTCTCAACATCTTGTTAAGGTGTTCTTGTAACAAACCCATAGCCAGGACTGAGTCCTTGGATACATATGCCTTGGCATGAAATGTCGCACCAAAGCTTGTGCCTCAGTAGCCGACATTACTATATTTGTCTACCGGAATCCATGCCACTGGACAAAGCAGCTGTGTACTCTCACTGGTGCAGTCCTAGCTACAGGGTTGTCCTTCAATATTAGGCCTAGCACTTTAAAGTTTAAGAAGCCTGTGAAATTGTAGAAATACGTATTTTTGCAAGCTTTGGACTTAAACAGTAATGCTTGCATGTCATAGAGTTATGCTTGACTGGATGTCTTAGAGTTATTGTAACGTTCTGGGTCCCCGAGGACATTCGACCAGGATGTTGCTTATTTATAATATATAGAAAGAACTCACTGCTAATGACTAACACTGCGTTATATACAGCTATCTTTATTAATAAATGCTATTACAACGTTATTTACAGCAATTATACTCGGTAGCAAGTTCTTTTGTACCACATGTTCTCATAGTCAGAATCAAGAAGCCAGAGTAACCGTAAGAGTACGAGCAAGAGTAAGAGAGCGACTTCCGGTCTCCCCTTGCTTTATATATTCCGAGCAAGCCTGTAGCACAGAACCATGTCAACTTCACGGTTCATTGAGCATTGTTGTTGCCTAAGCCCTGCACTTATGGCTTGCTCCAGTCACCAATATTTGCATATAATTATGCATGCAAATACTGCATGAATAAATAAACAAATGGAATAGGAATAGTAGAAACTCATTACGCGGCAGCTATGCTTGACTGCGCATAGGTTTAGGTTCCATATTATTGATAGGTTTTATGTTCAGCAAGGAGCTGTTTAGTTGATTTCTATTGTAGGCCGAGATTGACTTGTATGATTCACTAATGGTCCTTGTTTCTAAGTTATTGTCGTGTGTCGTGGGTTTTTGTGTGCGTCTGTTGTGTAGTTTGTTGATCTGTGTATGTTCTACTGGTTGCAGGTTGACCTCATTCAATGCAGTTCAGGTTACAGGCTGTTATTTTGTTTATTCAGGCATTTCTACCCTGCCGGATATAATGGTGCAAATATGCCGAGAAATATGGATGGTTCTCTGCCGCCAGCTATGTCTCCTCAACAGGCCATGTTTATGCAGTAAGTACAAGTTACGGCCTCTATACAAGATGATGGATAGATATTTTATACTGTGATAATGTATAAAGAGTAGTAGACATATGATCACTTTCACCGTGCAGACGCCTCTTGAGGATTGAAATTATTGTTTTCTGTTTGATGCGAATCTCTATTAATTAACTACCGTATGCTTTTGTGCGTGTGTAGTATCAGGGAGAACGGCAGTATGCTTTTATACCAGATAAAAAATAAAAAATATACCAGATAACAGGTTGATACTGTTATCCGGTATTCTTTGTATTGGATTAGTTTTAGTTCTTTAGTGTTATTAGTTTTAGTGCTCAAATAATTGTGCCTGATATTGTGTAAGTAAACTCATTTGGGCACTAAACTAATTCGTAGAAGATGCCAAATGTGTAATTTAAATTGTAATGTTGTGTAATTGTATTGTTTGTGCACGGCATGAATTTCTTGAGAGTGTTGATATTGAACAGATTTATATTAATGCAACTCTGACAAGAGCACTGTGGATATTGAATTTGTAGTATGCAAAGAGCTAAAGCGGCCGGTGGCGGCGGACCCGGAATCCATCCTGGCATGTTTCCTGGAAACTATCCGCTGCAGAACCAGCAGCACTTGCAGCAGCTGCAGATGCTGAGACATCTGTCTGCCGTGCGCATGCAGCAAGGCGGCAACATGAACGGCAACTACCGGCGCCAGTCGGGCGGGGACTACCGCGGAGGCGGTGGCTTCGACGAGAGTACGACGGAGGATGAGTACGCCGGACTGATGCAGCAGAGAGAGAAGGATTGGGTCGTGAAGATCCAGCTGCTCCAGCTGCACACGGACAATCCATACGCAGACGATTACTACTATACGGTAAGAAACGTGACTGTATTAGGGTGGGAAGGTTAGCAGTTTAATGGAGGGATTGGCTGGTTAGAAGTCTGGTGAGTGGGTTGGCAGTGGAACCAGCTTTTATCTGGTTCTGTAGATTTCTGAATAAAGTAGAAAGTTGTTGGAGTCTTGTTTTCCTAAATGTGATAAATTTAATCTTTTCTATGTTAGGACCCATTTCATTTAGATGTACTGGCCATCAAGTCATGACGTTTGACATTGCAATAGATTTGCGAGGTTCCTTCATGTACCCAAACAAAACCAGCGAAGAGGCGATTGTCACCAAGAGCATCCGGCTGTCAAAACATTGCTTCAGTTAAACTATATCTGGCGGTATGATGCTGAGATTGATTGATCACATACGTGATACTCGGTCACAAGTCGTTGCAATATTTGGAGCGATTATATTGTATCATCATTTAAGCGATATTGACCCCTAGGTACACTAGGAATGAGTTACGTACAATAATTTGTTGATAGCACAAAGTGTGGACACTGGACATATGAATTTATTTATAAATAGTTGATTTTACTGTGGACTAATATGCAAGCACATACTGATCACCATTTAACTTGAATGATCATGTTTTTCAACCTTCTGACGTGCACTGTATTTAGTGTGTGTCTCGTCTGTGTAAGCATCTTGTCTGTCTCTATGTATGCATCTCTGTGTGTGTATGTTTGGGTGACAGTGTATAGGTCCTTGTCTCTTGTTATATAATCCTTGTGTGCATCTGTGCATGCTTGAGTTTCACTATGGATGGTTCTATGTGTATCTCTTTCTTTGAATCTTTGTCTGTCTCTATTTATACATCTTTCTATTTATACATCTTTGTATGTATCTATACTTCCGAGTATATGTATCTATGCTTGTGTATTTCGCTACGCATACATGTCTCGCTGTATGTGTGTAAAGGTATGGTCCCTGAGGAAGATGTTGAAGAGCAAGCAGATACGAGAAGGTCTCCAAGCTCAAGACAAGCGGTCCGCCCAGTCAGAGCCATCGCTCGTTCTGCCACAGCTCGCTAAAGCCGACGGCAAAGCTTATGCACCAGGTAAAGCCGCTTGAAGCTGCTTCTAAGCTATTGGCGGCTTGTACCAGACTTTAAGTCCAGCGGTAGTCAGTGTATATGCTGCCTTAATGAAACTTGGTAATGTAGGCCAGAGGGTGAAATGGAGGCATGTTCTTGAAAGGTAGACTGTGGTAAAAATTTAAGCACATAGAATATTGTAAAATAAGCACTTTTTGCAAGGGCAACACACTGTTAACCACATAATAAATGGCATAGCAATCTGGTAAGGTTATCACTCGGGTCATGTTTAGATGATAAAGCGATAACAAATTTCATGTTTCATATACGATGATTATAGTTTGAAGACATGCAGAAAACTGTTTGTAGTTGAAAAGTTTTTAGAGTTACCTATGATCTAATATTCCAACCGGATCTCTGAGATTCTGTGTTGTTGTTTGTGCAGTCCAGTTGTGTTGTTGTTGTTGTTTGTGCAGTCCAGTTGTGTTGTTGTTTGTGCAGTCCAGTTGTGTTGTTGTTTGTGCAGTCCAGTTGTGTTGATGTTTGTGCAGTCCAGTTGTGTTGATGTTTGTGCAGTCCAGTTGTGTTGATGTTTGTGCAGTCCAGTTTGAAGGATCACTGGGTCGTCTGACGGCGTCCAGCATACACAATCCACGTCAGACAATCGATCTTCACGGCTCGGCGTCCACGGAGCAGGACGAGGTCCGCAAGTGGGAGCTGCGACGATTCAAACAGACCTTACTCTGCATCGAAAAGGTTTCTATCCACTTCTTTTACTCCATCCTGTTCGAATTTAAATTAATAGAAGTACAAATTGTTTGTACTGGTATAATCTTGACCAGTGTCAATGCTGATGATTTGATTAGTGATGTAATACGAGTCATCGACGATTGTTGTCTTCACTGAAGTTGACGAAGTAGTTTTGATTTGTTTGTGTTTGACGCAGTTTGGATGAATTTGTATTTTGTTTAACTCCTATTATTTCAATATGCATTTTATAGAATTCAATTTGGGTATTCTTTGATTTGATTAATTATTCGAGGATCATTTGATTTGAAAACAGTTGAGTATCTAATTATGATGATGATATTACTGGTGTGAGTTGTACAAACATAATCTACATCTACGTTGTAGTATCGGGTCATGTGATCCAGGCATCAATATTAGATTTCGGTTTGAAATAAAAAAATATGGGCCTATAATTAGATAGCTCGTTTAAGGAACAATATTAGTTATTAGAACAAAAGCTGTAATTTTATGTTTACATGTGACAGATATTGGTTTCATTGTTACCAAGGAGGATTTTTCACTTTGTTGAGTGTTAGCTGCAGTGTTATGTGTACTAGATAATTATTATTTTTTGTGTAATTTATTTATAAGGGCAGAAAAGTTGACTCGACGAAAAGTTGTGGATTATGATAAAATTTATATGGTGACCATAAACGGGCAATTCAAAAAGTTTTTTATGTGTAATTAATGGATTATGGTAGGGTTATTGGACACTGTGTGGTTGTTGGGTTATTTAACACTATTTTTTGCATGGTGTTAGTTAGCCTGTTAGGGTTGTATGACAATGTTTATATGTTTGGTTGTAGGGTTATATGACTCTATTAGATATGGATGATGTGGAGAAGAAGGCCATGGCTCAACCAACAGAGAACAGGTACAAGAAGAGACAAGGATATTCTAATGGATATTCTAATATAACATAATTTATTCTTGCATCAATATTAATTGCAAATTTGGATAATTTTTGAAACTCCCATGAAGGAAAAATTATAAATATAAATCTGTTGTCCCTACCAATATGAACTACGTATGTTACTTGCAGGTATCAGTTTCTTGAAGATCTCGAATGAGTGTCTTGCAGCGTGTGTTTTTTATTCCAGTATTTAGTCAAAAGGTATTAACCCGTTATTTCTTTTAGGTTGAAAGATTTCCTCTTGCAAATCTCATCATATGCTTGTGTTACGAAGCTGGTCGCATGATTATGATACAGTGTTTTTGGCTTGCTTATATTGCAAATTTGGCCACATGCTTATGTCAATAATCTTGACATGACACTTAGTTATAATTCTCAACATGTACTTACGTTGCAAAGCTTGTCCCATACTTACGTTGCAAAGCTCGCCTCATGCTTATGTTGCAAAGCTCGTCACATGCTTATGTTGCAAAGCTCGCCTCATGCTTATGTTGCAAAGCTCGCCTCATGCTTATGTTGCAAAGCTCGCCTCATGCTTATGTTGCAAAGCTCGTCACATGCTTATGTTGCAAAGCTCGTCACATGCTTATGTTGCAAAGCTCGTCACGTGCTTAATAAGAACGTGAAGTGTTTTGCAACTTAAGTTTGGGACGTGTTTAGCAACATAAGCTTGAGACGAGCTTTGCAACATAGGTATGAGACGTGCTTAGCAACATAAGCATTGCTTATGTTGCTAAGCACGTCCCATACTTATGTTACTGAAGCTTGTGATGTATGTTACAGAGCGGCTTTATTTGAGGATCGGCAGAAACTTGTTACTCAGTTGTACGAAAGCTTCCACTGCAGTGACGACGTGTCGTCCTCTTCACCGCCGGTTCCAAGCAAAGAAACGACTTCATCATCTTTTACTCAACTCATATCCATACGCAAGGGTCTCGTCTTGGTCGTGCGCCTAATACCCCTTCTACGTAAGGTATGTATCGTCTTGGCTTAAACATCCTGTTTGCAAGGGTCTTGTCTTGGTTGTCAATATGTATTAACTAGCCTAACCTTACCTGTGTGTGTTTCGTGCTAGTCGCGCCTTTTACCCATTCTAAATAGGTATGTATTTATTTGGCTATCCATCCCTGTAAGTAAGGGTCTTGTTTTAGCCATGCGCCTTATACCCCTTCTATGTACATAATTGGCTTATTTATCCCTGTAAGTAAGTGTCTTGTTTTTGTGGTGCGCCTTATACCCCTTCTGTATAAGGCATGTACAGACATGGCTTCTTGCTGTATGTAAATGTCATGTCTTGGTCGTACGTGCCACATTCCTTCTATATAAGATAGGTATAGTACCTGAGCTTAGGCTGTGTGCAAGGGTCATGTCTTAGTTGTGCACCTTGATTCTTTCAGCTGTACATTTCAGTGTACATCATTACTGGTATTTTAAGCGTTATCCATTTCTCGACTTATCAGTTTTGACTTTATATGTGTGCGAATATAATGAGTATGCAGGAATGCGCTTCTTTTCTGTTGACATGCGGAAGAACGTGTTCTGGTTCTGGTGATGATTTAGCTATTCCTGTGTGTACATATTGAATGTTGACATCTTTGTTACAACCAGAGGCCATACTTTGTGCAGAATAGTGAACAATTTGTTGTTGATTATGTTGTTGGATGCATTTGATGATCAGGAAGTACTTCAAGTTTAATTTCAAATTGGTCATGTTTTGCTCGTGGTGCAAAATTATGTTCATGCTAAATGTGCCCGATCTTTGTGATTCAAGATTACCTCTGCTTAAGAACAGATGCATCATTTTATTTGCCATTGAGCAATGTTCCTTATAAATGTATTACTGCATTCAGCTGAATTTCTGCTGTGATCTGTCATGCTATTTGAATGCTTTGTAATCTATGTCATATAACGAAGAAAAGTATGTTTGTAGCTGACTATGTATGCATATTCCACAAAAACTTTTGATCCACTCGTCCGATTGCTCCCAAATTGTGCACGAATACTCTTTAGCAGCCAAGGAAACACACGAGGGATTTGTGATACCCCAAAATTTTACCTTTTATCCCATTCATGCCCCAATGATACATGTGCAGAGCTGCAATTTATATTATTTATTGCAGCAGAGCTGCAATAAATTGGGCTAAGCCGGGCGGGGAGAGACATGAGCGAAGCCGGGTTATTGAGCCCACAGGCTGGATGACGGGCGGCAGTGGGACAAGGGGGAAATTGTGCGAAGCTGGGTTATTCAGCTAGTATCTTATGTTTATTTACTTTCTAATGATTTTTCTGATGTTGAATTGTTACAGGCTGAGGCTGAGAACATAGTTTGTGCGTTGCTTCGCAGGCTGCCGGCCATCTGCAAGAAAGACTGGCAAGATGAAGTACGGCTGAATACTCATTCTAGACTTTTTTCTGATGTTCTTTCAATAGGCTGCTTATTTATAAATAACAAGTAATATTTATGATTATTTAATTTTTTATAATCATGTAATATATATTTTTTTGTTATAATTTAATATTATTAATGTGCTCTGTAAACTTTCATTGTCCTTTGTTTCTCGTCAAATATTTATGCTGACATCGTCTTGTAGCACTTTTCAGTTGTTGTTGGGTCCTTATTCCTTTATCATTTATATGTAGCTGCTATGCTGCATAAATTCGACACCAAGTTTTTTTTGCAACCAAAAATCAGAATTACTCGGTATGTATTGTGTGCTTTAAATTGCTCTACGTGAGGATCTGCAGTTTTATCTTTCTGATTTCTGTAAGAAATGAGCTATGTTTAAAATGTTTCGATTGAATTTGAGAAACATGCTTAAGATAATGTCTGATCATGTCGTTGATTTGCTTTCTCTATCAAATGTTAATGTTGATTGTTTCGGTGGCTCGCAGGTGTGGCCCAGAGATTTTTACAATGTTTGTGTGGCCCGCAGGTCTGGCCCAATGTTTACAATGTTTGTGTGGCTCGCAGATGAGGCCCAGAGTTTACAATGTTTGTGTGGCTCGCAGGTGTGGCCCAATGTTTACAATGTTTGTGTGGCCCGCAGGTGTGGCCCAGAGTTTACAATGCTGTGTCTCAAGTCATTCATCAGGCTGACCTGCGCGCGCTGGTGCTCTACGTCTCGCAGCTCGGTCTCGATTCTACGGTGACGCAGCTCGACAAGAACTTTGTCAACAGCATCATCTCTACGATGCAGAATAAGGTTAGCTTGCTTTCTTTTGCTTATTTCCTGACTGTAAATTTATGATTAATTTCCGATGTTGTGAAGTTTGAATAACTGCTCGAAGTCTAGTTATATCAAGGTTAGCGTGCATTGATTGCCGTGTGCACTTTACGAAATGTGGTCGGTTAACTTTAAATCTGTTAATCCAAGAAAAAAGTTAACCGAGGAAACATGAGGCATTTAACCAGATTTCTCTGTAGATAGGCATGTGTTGCAAATTAATTATTAACTGTTTTGGTTTTTGCGTGTGAACTGTTGTAGCTTGGTTTGTCTCTTAACTGTTGTAGCTTGGTTTGTCTCTTAACTGTTGTAGCTTGGTTTGTCTGTTATCTGTTGTAGCTTGGTTTGTCTGTTAACTGTTGTAGCTTTGTTTGTCTGTTAACTGTTGTAGCTTTGTTTGTCTGTTAACTGTTATAGCTTGGTTTGTCTGTTATCTGTTGTACTCATAGTTAACTGTTATACCGTATCTATTGCTACAGCTGGTGTGTCTGTTAACTATTGTAGTTGGCTGTAATGTTTGTTGTTTCAGCTCGATATGTTTGCTAATATTGTTGTAGTTAACCGTTATGTCTATTGTTGTTGTTGCAGCTTGGTTGTTTGTTATTGTTGTAGTTAACCATTATGTCTATTGTTGTTATTACAGCTGGGTGTGTCTGTTATTGTTGTAGTTAACTGTTATGTCTATTGTTGTTATTACAGCTGGGTGTGTCTGTTATTACTTGTCTATTGAGTCGAGGAGAAGTTGTCTATACAACGCACTCGCCGCTTGACATGGACAAAGAGCATCAGAAGCAATGGTATGTAGAACATCTCCGCCTTAGTATATCTCAGTATGTCTTAGTATGTCTCACTATGTCTGTGTGGCTGAATGTGTGTTGGCTATAATTTAATTGAACTAATCAACACTTGGTGTTCCATATTGGACTCGATTTCTGTTGCTGATATTTTCAAAACCATGGGCCATTTATTAAAAATTACATCACAATTAAAGTGTTGACATATTTGTGAAAGTTTTGAACAGTAGGTAAACAGGTGAAGTTACATTGGATTGATAGTCAATTCCTCTTGGCCGTTCTTGTAGCCGGTAAAATGCAATTTGTTTGAACGTGTGCCTATGTCTCAGTCAAGTAACTGGCCATATTTGCTTAGCAAATTGACTTTTGTTATTGACTATGATTATGTTATAATTAGACACTAGACAGTCTGTTGATTGTTGACAGCTAATGCCCTTGACATTTTGTGTACACTAAGTCGTACCACATGTGGGAACCAAGCACTTGGTTGTATCTTATTATCTAACGTACATTGATGAGACCACACATTTCTGTCGGTATAGATATATATGCGCACATGTTTTGTCGGTAACTATTTGTGTGTTCATTGTGCATGTAACAGTGTTGTAGGCAACTATTTGTGTGTTTGTTTTGTATGCGTGCATACACGTGTTGTGGGCAACTGTTTTGTGTGCAATTGTTTATGTACATGTGCTGTAGGCAACTGTTTGTGTTTATGTGCGTGCACTGTAGACAACT
>JAQFYQ010003079.1:0-11012 GCA_034694885.1 Buchholzia appendiculata
GTTGATTTAATTAAACTAATAATGATTTGCCAAGCAGACTCAAGCAGAAATCGAGTCATTACTGAACAATGTACCAAATGAAAAGCAGATAGAATTGAAGACGTTAAATGGATCTTGATGCTCAAAGAAATTAGAGCAAAGTAAACTGACGATCTATAACTTCAAGATAACAGTAGTCGCGGCTTACAGCATTACTTTCGTATCGTCTCAGCTCGCCCAGCCAGTTCAACAGTTTTCTCACTTTATTGTCTGTCTGAACGTCTGTCCGTCCTTGCTTATCTGTCTGTAAGAACGTCTGTCTGTCCTTGCTTGTTTGTCTGTAAGAACGTCTGTCTATCCTTGCTTGTTTGTCTGTAAGAACGTCTGTCTATCCTTGTCTGTCTGTCTGAACGTCTGTCTGTCTTTGTCTGTCTGTCTGCAAGAACGTCTGTCTGTCCTTGCCTGTCTGTCTGTAATGACGTCTGTCTGGTCTCGTCCGTCTGTCCGTCTGTAAGAACGTCTGTCTGTCTGTCTGTCTGCCTGTCAGTCCTTGCCTGTCTGTCTCAGTCTGTCCTTGCCTGTCTGTCTATCAAACCTAATCCATTTTCAGCTGCATAAATGTGCTTAACTCTGACTAAGCATGTTTAAGATCGTCGATAGTAAGTCAAAATGTGGTCGATCAAATATTTTTGTTTATGTCTCTCTAAATCTACTTATTTAACTCTATTTAAATGTGCCCGACTACCCTTGTTTGTCTGTCTGTGTCTGTCTAACCCTGTCTGCTTAAACTATCACTGACCCACAAGAAGAAAGGTTCAAAGTGGTGATTACAACGTCTTTGTCGAGACAAGAAATTACCCTTAATGTCAGCTTATGAAACATAAAAGAAAAAGCACAAGATGAGTCTGCTTGAATTTAGTTCACAAAAAGAAAAACATTGCTCCTCTAGAACAAAGTCAGAATTAGTTTAACACGATTCAATGCTGATTGCCTCTGTAATATGTGAAATCAGAGATGGCAGCTTGTAAACAAACTGTAGCTCTAACTAACAATTGACATGCAGTTAACTAATGAGACATAGAGACGGCGAGACAGGTATCCACAGACGTTCCACACACAAACCACAGCGTCGTCACACACTCACATCACTCAAGCGACAACATGTTCACCAGCCTTTGAGACCGACTTTGCGCTTTACATTGATCAATTGATCAATCTCGCATTGATCAATCTTCACATTGATCAATCTTCACATTGATCAATCTAACTTTGGTGTGACAATAATCACCGACTGGTGCTTCACGTTAATCAGCCTCACATTGGTGTGCGATATTAATCATCATAATCATACAATCAAGTGTAAGTACACTTACTTATCGCCGCCGTAAAACACTAAACATTCTCTTTATTCAACCATCTCGCGCTCAATTACCCTATTAACCTATCAACTATAAGCTAGGTAAGACAATATTTTCATACATATTGCCAACAAGAATAAGAATAATTCATCATCGGAAAAGAAATACAATACGCTTTCTTTTTGGCCCTAGCAGTTAAAGAATATTAAGATCAGCCTTGTGTTAAATCTGTGAAACGCCTTTCTGGTCAACGCAATGATCAAAGCAACTTTGACACAAACACTTCTGCTACGTGCCATAACACATACACTCCATTGCCTGTACAGGAAGGACCTTTGGCCGCCCACCCATGCTCACCTGGCCTAGTGGATCGGTGGTTAAGTCAAGCGAAGTAATACGTAAGACAAATAACCATCGCCAGGACCTGTCTTTGCACAGAGCACTATCATCATCACACGCCGTAAAAACAAACAGAAAAGTGTCAATCTGACCCTTCCTCCACCGAATATAAAACAAGAGCAAGAAGAACAATCACATTCGACAAACGTTATATACATAGAGAGAAACAAGTCTTTGCTCAGGCAAACAAAATATTAAAATAGTTAAAAAATAGAACCTCCATAGTCCATAGTCAATACGACAGGAGCAGCATACATGCATACACGCAAGCAGAGCATAAACACGCGCATTCTGCATTCTGAAGGACAAAGATCATACGAGAAGTGACACGCATTTAGCTTCATAGAAGATATTCAGCAAAGACAAACACTCCGCTAAAAATATCAGCAACTATTAGAATATATCTGCATTCAATAGCTTTACAAATTATTGTAAAATACAATATGTCCAGAGCTAAATGGTATATCCGTCAAAAATCAAAGCAAATTTAAAAGCAAGTCCAGCTGTAGCTGCAAGTCTTCTCATTGCAAACCTAAATACCAACTCCAGAGTGGACAGTCAACGCTGTGGCAGATATGCTCAAGCTACCATATAACTAAAACCAAAAAATGACAAAATTCTTACCACAAATTTGCAGCAAATAATTAATCAGCATTAGCAATTACTGAAACAATTCAAAAACTCCATAAAATTAAATATACAAACATTTATTATAATCTATCGATTAGGGTAGGCATATCAAATTTTCCGTCAAAATTGTATTTACATAAACAAATTTGTCCAACTAAAATTAACCTTGAATTAAACTGTTAGAACAAATATCTATTATACCACAGACAATTCACCAGAAATAAAACAAAAGCCGGGTCTAGCGATAGACACGTTTCAACACGAGCAAAAACAAATCAGCGGTGCTTTTAGATTACAGTAAAATATCCTCCACGAAACAAATCGGCTTATAAATTAAAATATATATAGTACAAATTATTCCAAGTAGCTTGTAACACATCTGTTCCAGCATCGTATGGCTTCAAAAAGAATTTTATTTCCGAGTGTCCCAGCCCTTAGCATTTCAATACTTTCAATCCTAACTAGGACTACGATCTTCGCAGCAAGTTGAACATAATTAAAATCAGACTAATTTCATATAAAAGTATTCTGAATGAATTCTGAATTGCCAAATTAGTCTGTTAATTACTTATCTCTTAAAACATACGACTCGCAGCTAGAAACATCTTCACTTGCTCACACAGGTGTCACACGCAGTAAAGAGAACAGAATGGGTGAAAATACTGACAAGCTCCAACACGACAGTTCTCTCTCTCTCTCTATTGGTGAAAGACGTCAGGGCTACAACAACGCTGAAACACGACAGAAAAGACGCCACCTATCTACACCCACACACAGCTCCGCAGAGCATGCGTAGAAATATCCACAGCTACACGGTACCTTCAAAAAATGTCTCAAAATATCTACGGCTACCTAGAAAAAATACCACTATTTAAAAGAAAGAAAAAAAACAGCTACGGCGGCTAGATGAAAGTAGTTCAGTACACTCTAGAAAAATAGCTACGTCTAAATACAAACTATGTAGACAACGTTATTTAGAACGACCAAATACTGCCTGCTCTTCCAATAACAACGGTACTTGCACAAGAAATTGATCATTCACATATTAGTACACTCGTTTGCACTACTACTACAAATAAAATCAATACAAATACTGATCAGATACTTATTAGCACGAAGAGCACTAATCAATGATATTACCCGACAGGAAGGAGAGGGGGAGGGGGGGGGGTTGAATGGGACCGATTGGAAATAAGGATAGGTTAGCAATTACCACTATGATTCTGACCCTCCCCCCTTCTCAACCATCCTCTCCGTGATGTGCTTTGCTGCAAGTTGCAGCATTCATATCATTCATGCAGCATGATCCCAGCATTCGCCACAGCACTGGTTCTAGAGTTCTGGTGCCTGTAACTCCACTGACATTCGAGTTAGCAGAGCTGCTGCCTAATTATCGACACATCATGGCTCTGTACAGGGAAGATATCACGGAATATAATCTTATACGGGAAGGACCTTTGGCCGCCCACCCGTGCTTATTGGCCTAGTCAGTCGGTGGTCAAGTCATGCGTAGTAATACATAAGACAAATAACCATCGCCAGGACCTGTCTTTGGACAGAGCACTATCATCATCATATAGCCTTGTAATATCCATCAACCGCGCATTAGACAAAATGATCTCATCCCTGCTTATTATAAGACCTCTCAATTCAATATTTCTCCTATTTACTTTAACGCATGCAACTTGACAAAAATGCACATTATTCAGATAATAATTATCACAACCTATTTCTATGTAAGTGAGGACATATGCAAGCATCAGGCTAACAGACACACAAAATAAATGTGATCTGACAAAGCAGAGTTTAAAATTCTCTCTGTATTTAAACCACGAGACAGAACCTCTCCCTCCCTCTATTGTAATACAATAAAGTCAATGTTGTTAGTATCCTCCTCGCAGCAAGGACCCTCAGTGTTTCCCGTACCCTGTAAGGACTACGATCGGTTCCCCTGGCGCCCCGGTCGTAGACGCTCCATCGATCTCTTCATTGCCCCTACGAAGCCCCGTCAAGTCTCGCCGAAGAGAATAATCCCTGCACGCTTCGTTATTGAATATATACAACTTGGCGGGCGGAGCGAGCTCATCGCCGATAGCAACGTCTCGCTCACTACTAGTTAACGGAATCGCAGCGTGTCTCGGAGCAAATCCGTATGGCGTACCCGATCCCGCAGACTTCCATTTCCCACAACCGGACAGCGTTGCCGGCTCGTCGTGCCGGAATGTCGGTGCACCGGCTGGAGTCAGGAATGTTTCACCGTTCTGCTGCCCTTGTGTCGTGCCATCGCTTCTGCTCCGCGTCTTGCGTTCACACTCGCACGTACATTCGCGCTCTCCATCCACCTGGGTCTCTCGCTCCACCTGTTTCAAGTCGGTGGGATCTATGTGGCGAGAGTCGGAGTTTAGGTGCGAGACGGCATCGCATGAAGATTCCATGTTGTTGGCAATCGAGACGTCATCCGAAGCGCTCGGAGCTTCGGTCCAGACCGAGTCTCCGTGCACCTGGGTGTCGGGAAGACGGCGAGGAATGTGCGTTGCCGACAGTTTCTCCACAAGCAGATCCAGTAGAGCCGGAAACAACTCACCGACTCCATCGTAGCCTGGACAAACAACACAGCTCGTGTGTAGAGTGAGAAAGATAGAAATGAATTCTTATATTACACATTGAAATCATTATCTAATAGTGATTAGAAGCAAACAGCACAATTGCGTTTTTCTAAAATGTTCATCTAGCACAACAACTGGGTACACCCGCTGTACCCAACGGATCAAAGCCCAAGGGGGAGTCTGGCAGCCTAGTACTCTTCCTCAGTCTCTTCGCATCGGACCAACTGCCTCAGTCCATGGAAGATTAGGATTAGCAAGGACAGAAGACGAGTAGTATCAAAGTGGGGAAATTGTGAATCCGGGAAGTGATAGTTCGAGAATAGTAAGGTAGGCTGGGGAGTGTCAAAGCCATGGTGTGGTAAAGCTTATCTCTCTACCGAGTGATTCCATGTCAATTCAACCATCACGATTGACAAAAATCATAGTGTTTTGAGATTTTTACTCAGTCTCTGTTCTGCAGTATAAAAACTATAAGTGATCCCACTCCAATTTTTTCTGGGAATGTCCAGAACAATGATGTCTACAAATGTGAATTTTTCACATTTTTTTAAAGTGGAGTCGAGGTCAAGGTTAAGGTCAAAGCATTCATTTTTTAAAAATTACCTCAATGTTATGACTTCATAGAGTAGATATTCAGTTTTCACAATAGAGCTTTCAAAAAGCTAAAAGATGACACCAAGATCAACTTCCTAGCTTGCATAGAAGCTGAGATACAGGCGTTCAAAGGTTCAAGGTCGAGCGGGTCGGGTCAATGTTTGCCGATCCACATCTTGGAAAGTACTTAACCAAAAATGTTAAAAATTTGGATTTTACATCTTATCTGCAATACTATCAAAGTAGAAAATTTAATGAAAATTTAAGTCGGTCATGTTAATCCGTGTTTTAAATTTGGTTGAATTGACACGGAATTACCCTGCTGGAGTCGACTTTAGAAGAACAAATATTACGAGAAAATTACCTATTCTCTACATCATAAATTGATGAATAGCTGTGTAAATGAACTGTTTAACCGAACTGCATATAGCAACTGTATACACTAACTGTATAAACTAATGAACTGTCTTTCATATAGCTTACTCTAACCATTATTACCTGCGTCTAGTTGTCTCTCTCTTTATACTTGGAACGTTTTCTAAATAGCAACACCTCTTTATATCTGGAAACTCCTACAGATGCATGACAAAGTTATCCAGATCTGGGAAATTACAAGTAGGCCTACCTAGATCAATTTCTGTGCACCTCGAGAAGCTCTACATAGCTAGAAAAGTTTCACCTACCTGGAAATACTCTACATACCTGGAAAAGCTCAACATACCTGGAGAAGCTGAACATACCTGGAAAGGCATTGATGTCGATGACGGCGTAGCGACCAGTCTTGTTTTCAATGATGACATCGACGCCGAAAAGTTCAAGGCCAAACTGTTTCTGGATGCCAGACACGAGGTGGTCCATCTTCTTATGGTCCGGCTCTATGAACGGCAAACCATCAACGTCATCCGGATCCAGCTGCAACCACAAAGAGTAATATAAAGCAACATGTGGCAACGGATAGCAACAGATGACAAAGCATAGCAACAGATAGTAACAAACAACAAAAGGTAGTAACACATAGTAGCAAATAGCTACAAAAGCAATAGTTTCCAATGATGTGTAGTAGAACAACCAAACATACACAGTTACACACATTAGGTAAAAAATAAATAAATAAATAAATTTTCAAATTCCGAACACTTATTGTTATGATCAAGATTGAAAAATCAAACTCTCAATTTTGCACGTCTCACTTTTAATTGTAGCAAATTATAAAGTTGAATGCAGTATAACACTTATTTTCATAAAGTGCTCGGTAATTACGTCCATACGAAATGCTTGATTTTGTTGGCACATGGCGCATTGTCATTCACAAAAAAATTAAACTGAGAATGATTAAAAATAAAGGTCCCACGCTATATAAATATCACTTCTTCCAAAAAGCTTTAAGCATAGAATACTTAAAGGTATTCAGATCTATTATAAATAATATTCAAATGCAGTTCGATGAATTACATTACCAATACATCATTTCTAAGCATATCTAGGAGTACAATAAACACGAAAGCAAATCTAAATCTAAACAAAAGTCGTATATTCCAGTAGAGAGACCAATAAAATACATACATCTTATAAATCACAAACAAAAGATACACACATGTGAAACACACACAAATGTCGAGATATGTTAGAACAATACAGCTATGTACATGTTATCGTTTTAACAATCTACAGTAGCAAATCTCTATAATAATATAACCATATTTCTTGTCATGTTTATGTCATATCAACAAGCACTGGGTAATGAAGCGCATTAGGAACGTACTTTCAACTTATACGAGGTTCTGCTTAAAGAATTATTCTTAGAGCAAAAGCCCAATTTGGTAAGAAAAGCATAAATCCTATTTCAAGGTTCTCAACACAAATTGGAGGCCATTCCTTAGATGCTCACAAACCATGCGTGAAAGTGGTGCTTAGTACAAATTTATAATGCCAAAGCGACATCAATAACATAATTAACGACACAATTTTGTATCCATGGATTAACAGCAAAATTGCAATTACTTATAATTCTAACATGATCCGGGAGCATGTTGCACAACTTGCTGTTTCAAGGTGCGAAAAAGACAGATTTTCATTTCCAAAACTAAATTAATTATCATTTCAAAAGGAACACACAAATCTCCAAAGACAACATCACGAATAAGCTGAGAGCACTGTAGAACATAGGTTGGGAAGCACTCTTCCATTCGACATCAACAATATGCTCTAAAACTAATTATAAATATTGTAAAATAATAATAATGATAATAATTCATAATTATCATAATCATTGCAAAAACATGGCAAAATGAAGCGCTGAAGGGTATATAAGCATGAAAGGGTTAACTACTGTCTCAAAGCAATTCATCTATTAAAAACTAAAAGATTTCTGAACAGTTCTATTTAATAATTTCAACAGTTACTTATAACGCACACCTTAATTACTCTTGATAATAAATCAGCATAATTAGAGAGAGAAAGCCAAGAGTTGAGGGAGGGGATGAATGTGGTTTGCAGCTGAAACAAGACTAAATCTTCAATTCTACAAAACGCACCTGACAGAGTGGATGCATCTAAAAGATTTGAAAACATAAATAGAACTGCTAATTTCTGCCAGATACTGACTTAATAATAACAAAAATAATAAAACGTACAATAACCAAACCGATAGCATGCACAGAAACAGCCCAATTATCACTTGTTGATATTCATTTATCTTCAGATGAACCAAAAACGTAAATACGTCAGCGGCATAACAACAACTTATATATGGTAGCTTTACAAGATCTTTCATCAGCTTTGAATTTTCCTAAAATGTACGCCCACACGAATTTCCAACAAAAGTTTTACAAAAGACAACTACATTGCAATTAGATACAGAAAAAGAATGCAAATCAAGTTAATCTAGACTACAATATAATCAATGGATGTTCTTCGTATGTGAAAGATATATTTTCAATTACACAAATCACCGATGCCATAAATACCTTTGCCTAACCTTGTAAATAAATGTCACTAATGTCACTACATGTACGTGTGTAAAAATGCTGTTAATATGTTCCTGTACTTAACGTTTTACAACCCTGACCTTAATGTAATATGACTTTGTGTACAAAAGTAGACAACAGCAAAAAACATTGATAGATCACTAATAAACATATTAGTTTCGTTCAATCATTAATTAGTACAGCACACTGTTCATGAACAAAAACCACAAAAAGAGGTAACTTACAAAAACATGGTTTTATTGACAAACTGTAAAACGCAGTACGACCGAAGACCGTAGGCTATACGTACCTTGTTCAGGAATGACGAAGAATAAGACTTAGAGACATCATTGCTGTTGAAGAATATCGTATCCTGATCTGTGAGCAACAACACAACAACGTACAAAAGTCATCAACGGCCATGCTGTCAACAGGGAATAGAAGCATTACACGACAGGTATAGAGAACAATCTCAATTATCAAAACCCTCGGCGTTACTGATCTTCATTTCCTCACAATTGAGATGATCAGACTTTAAATAAAATCATCTCCAATCATATTGTGTGGAGAAGTAACTGAACATATTCGTACTAGAACAACAGCAACAAAGTGCATTTTTAGCACTGCTAGTTTAGAGACACTTTCTGACACAAGGATAACCAACACTAACCAGATTTCTCTTCCTATCAGGCATTCGGAAAGCAAAAAACACGAGTTCAGTCATCAGCCTTCAGCATCAATATTTGACGCCAGTCTGCCTTGTCAGGAAGGATTAGGTGCATTAAAACATGTTGAAAAATAGGCAGATACAAAGCATTACCATTATCGACACATTGTCTCACTAAACGATGACAACATATAATCACATGGAACAGTCGACTCAGGTGATCATGCCGACGAGTTGAATTGAATTTTACACCTAAGGCTTATGCTAAACTAAACTGCATTCGGAATATTTTTGCCACAGGCCTACTTAGCAAAAGCATGAAATGACAGATATATCTGCCGTGCTATTCAACACTTGGAGCTGAATGAAGTGAGGTACCTGCAGGATAGAAATTCTTGATAGACGGCCGAGACAGAACGTAGTTCCTCTTTCCTATCACGAATATCTTGTAGAGTCTTGCGTTGTGATTGACGAACGTCTGCACAATGCACGGAGGCTCTATGTCCGCCAGGCCACGCTCGTTGAATACTATTGCCATCTATAGAACACAGAACAACGATGGGTGGCGATTATATCGTCAATTAATGTTATCAGTATCATCTGTAAAATACACGAGCAAGAGAACAAGACAAGCATAAATAAATCTATTAATGTTAAAAGCAAAATTGTCTGAACATATGCAACTACTCAGAATCAGGATAGTTACTATCAACTATCACAATTATCACTATATGTCTAACTCTCGACGACAAAAGAAAGACAGATATTAAATTATGGTGATTTTGACGACGAAAGATATATCTATGCCATTCTAAAATCTTAATCCACAGTTTGCATCCGGAAACTGTCTGACGCATACAGAAAAAGTACAGACATGGATGATTTGGACACACAGAAAGAAAGACAAGAGCAATGGAGTGTGTACATGGAAAGTTGTTGAAGAATATACAAAGAACAGACTTCAGAAGATGGACAGCATATGCAGACTTGTGGATCGAAACCTCGGATCCTAGAATGAAGATTAATGAGCGAGAGATCCAACCCTAAATAAACTGCGGCTGGCAGCCATTAATCATTCTAACACGATCAGTATAAATATGCACACAAATACACATGCATCAGAACTATGCAGCACACATACACACGTATTGCCCACCTCCTCGTGGTCTATGAGATGAGCCGTGGATCGAGCTGTCGCCTGTTTCTGGCTTGCTTTCTGTATGACCGGAGATGACGCCGTCTCCGAGGGGCCGCTCTGCTGGTCTGACACCGGTGACGCTGGGTCTTGACCTGCAGGCGTCGAGGGCTGATCCATGGTGCCAGGCACAGCCCAGTGAGACAGGCTGGGCTTGCAGACTGTCAACACACAGGGAATCAATCAACTATACGGCATATTACACACGCCGCAACTCGTATTACTGGCACTAGATTGCACACGGTGATCAGATGCTTGCATAAATTCTCAACATATATTAACTTAATGCCACATTCTTCGTTGATCACTTATCACCATCACTAGCATCAACAGCATCGTCGTATCATCACGCAATCAATCATAGTCGATCTCAATCTACCATTATACAAGCTCTCAGAGGTCAAGACTTGCAGGAGGCATGTCTCCAAAACTAACGCCATGTCTCCCCTTCATTCTCTACACGGGACATCCATCCCCTCCCCCCACCCAACAGGAATGGCAGCTGCCATTCAAAACCGCCTTATTCTAGAAACACTGAAAGCTTGAATGCATTTAATGAGAAGTTTTCAAAATGTAGTTACACAGTACTCGCAAGGGCGGCGTCGTGATACTACGGGC
>JAQFYQ010003080.1:0-11011 GCA_034694885.1 Buchholzia appendiculata
TTGGCTTGTCCTAGTAACATAATCATAGCATGCACAATCAAATACACATCTTTGACTTGTCCTAGTAACATAATAATAGCTCGTACAAATCACTGTGTACCATACATTCCTGTATGTATATATAATGCACTTATACATCTCGTGCTGCTAAAATACCTTAACACAGTCAAACATACAATTATACAGACAATATAACAATTAACAAAACAATATGTGCACAACTAATTAACGGCACAGAAAGGCTGGCTTCTAATTAAACTTCATCTATAGATAAATAACGTACCACAAGTCATGCATCAATAGCATGCAAAATTATATATAATTTCAACTAGATTCCAGAAAAATATCAGTATTTACATATATATAATATTAATAACTCAATATTTAAAAATTAGCATTGGATGAAATATATGTTAAAATAATCTTTAACCTTAATTAACAATACATAAAATCGCATACAATAATTAACAAAAATCACCTTTGCATTACAGCAAATTACAATTTTCATTCAAATCATCTAACAAATTTAATGAGGCTGACTTACCAGAGAGCCTGTGGCTGGCTTGATAGACTTCAGAATAGCTTCGTCGTGCCCATTAAACTTCATTATTTGATTTGAATGCCTGTCAGCATCTTCTGACGAATCTGGAGACTCTGGATTTTTATGAAATCCATCGGAAAGTGATCCATTGATTAAGCACAGACAGACGAACGCACACAAAACATGCCTGGCCGCTGCCAGGGGCTGCCGGCTGTCACTCCACAACATCATACCTTTATACAGCATACTAGCTATTATAAACAGTTGACGACCATATGTATTCTAATTCCTATATTAGACCATATTTTATTGTGTGAATAGTGAAACAAGGGTGGACTGGAATCTCGGAAGACGATTAATTCCTTCAAATACGAATAATTGTATTTTTATTTTACTAAATTTTCTATTTTTTGTTCCACATAACGTAATTATCGCTCACTACTTCCGGTATTCCACCAACTTCCGGTATTTTTGTCTTACGTTCATGTTAACGAGAGTATCAAGTTAATATAATATAATATAATAAATTATAATATACTATTAATCTGACGATTTAATCGGTATATTACGTAGGCTACTTGACAATCAAAGGACCACGAATAAGAATTTGGCTCTGAATGAGAACGAATCATCTGGTGGCGAAATATAGCATATTTCATTAATGACGCTGGCGATGAAAAAGGAATTGTTGCTACAATTTATCGTTCTTGAATGTACAATAAATGTTATTTGACATTTGATACCCAGATAAAAAAAAAGATGAATTGGTCTCACCTGCCTAGACCATAGTTGGTAAAAAAACCATAGTTAGTAAATGGTATATTATTAGCTATGCTTTAGACTATGTTAATTATATCCTTAAAATAGAAGATATGTTCAGTTCAATAATTTCTGCAAAAGTAATTCAGTAAGTTTGAATTATTGGGCCTTCAAGAACGATACATTCTCACAATATATATTCATTGGCAGCGTCATTAGAGAAACATGCTATATTTTGCTGCTAGACGATTCGTTCACGTTCGGAGTCAAATCCTAATTCGTGATACCTTGATTTCAAAGTAAATGATCGGACATTGAAGTCAATAAACGAGGCTAGAGCCTAGTGGTGCAGAAATGCACGTAAAAAATGCAGCGTACTATTATTTAGAAACAAGGTAGGCGGAGTTTATCGTAGTGAATTTTTTAGAATTACAGAACTGTCGAATGTTGACGCACCAATAATGCCTGAAAGAACACTGATCTGAATCCAAGATTCTAGATAGCTGCTCCTCATCCTCAAGCGCAGACATTTCAAGAATATATTACATCATCCACATTGATGCCCGGCCAACAAGTCATGATAGATCTTTAGGGGTACAGTCTTGTCATAGCCATCCAATAGACTAATGAGATAAATTGAAGATAATTAATTTCTTGGACTGCAACTTTGCAATGCGAGAGAAGTACCCCGACTCCATGCATATTTAAGTTTCTACCAGATATACAACATAGAACAGTAAGCTGCTTGTTGGGAATGAACATTGATTTATTACACGAAGCTAACAGCAGCACTGCAGAGACACAACAGTCACCATCGATGATTACACTAACATCAAACAAAAACTGACAACAGAAAACAACAGACATCAATGCAGACATAATGTAACCAATAAAATGACTCTAATTTGAGCAAATCATACTTTGGTAAAACAAAACACATTCTTTCTGCCAATCACGTACAGCCATCGCTTAGAACAGCACAGTTGTTTGCCTCAACCAATGCCGGTGTATCGTAAAACATCACATTGTACCTTAGCCAGACACTTTGCATCAAACAAAAACATGTTTTACCATCAACAACAACACATTGCAACACGAACAACATGTTGCTGTCGAAAACACTGCATAAACATTCACACAATAATCTCTAGTCGAAAATTTACTATTAGCATAAATACTATCATCATATTATTATTATTCGTGTAACAATATATACAGGAAATATTGCTGACTACAGATGCAGTAAACGATCAACAAAAAACAAAACAAACAAAAATCCTGGCAACATTCGTTCTTATCACGAACTCTTAAATACGAACCTTCTTTAATGTTGCTGCCAAGCATGACTGATAATTGACAGTTAACATGTCAACATAGGCAACGTGTTAAAAGTCTTGTTGTAGTCAGCACAATACAACTGAAAAGCAGGCAAGAATAAACATACATCGAACAATGCATACCGAAGACAAAACGTAGACTTGCAAATGTCTCAACCACATGTAGAGATAAAGAGTGAATAAGAAAAAAAATAGACGAATAGAAACCGGTTACACTAATGCAACACACAACCTAGCGCATAATTACAGCAGAAATCAAGGAATTCATCTACATAATTTATTACATTATAATTGTTCAGTTTCCTCAATACGTTGCAGCTATAAAATATGCTAATCTACTACACTGTATTATTATTATTCAATCAAAGCAGCCCTACAGAGAGAGAAACAGTGCAAAGACATTATTTGTATCATTTAGAAATAATTTAAAAAATAATTAAATAAAAATAATAATTAATGTAATAAATAATTAATTTAAAAATTATTATTTAATTATTATTACTATAATACTAGTAAACTTTATTCAGTTAACATGCCAATTTCCAAAAAACACCACTTTTAACATGCCTGTGAAGGAATTTAGTCGAAACGCAATCAAATTGCCACAAGTTACAATTTGCCCCACCCACAGGCTCGTATCACTCCTCAATCCTCATCTCACACACAACTTAACATTTTGTCCTATAAGTAATCACTAGAGAGAGCAGAAGATGATTTTACAATGATCCAATCGCTATCAAAAAAATCTGACTCAAAAATGAAAAGTGACAGTCGACAAATTAAATCACAATCAGCCAATATTCACATATCACAACATACAGATGTTGATTTTGACCGAGTGAAAGCTCTGTATAATCAGTGCTGTTTGCAACCAGCAAATGCACAATCAAAACACTGCAGGTGTTTCATATTTGGCATCGGCAGCGGTAAAATCATAACAAACAGGAATTTAGTTGACAATTGTCAATTAGCCACAATGACAAAACCTATTATGACAATGTCTAATAAAATTGCCCTAATCTGATGACGACAGCTGAATAATCGAGTTTAAAATCTGGTCTCTAGTTAATTCGTAATATATTTCAATTCCATGGAATTGAAATAAACCCACAGTTGAAAAAAATTAACTGGTGTCACCAAGTCAATTTTTTTTAAAATCTGTGGGTTAATTTAACCCCCAGTTCTTGGTTTGTACATAAGGTCGTTAAACGGTTTTAGAAGTTACATCTCATAAAAACTTCCTCATAGAAAAACCATGTCGTCAAAAAAAAAATTCACGACATCTACTGTCACAAGAAAATGACTGATAAAATGTATTTGTATGGGAAATCGTCAAACACAGATTCCAATCCACAATTCCACCAATTAATAATTGATTTAGAGACGTACTAGAACATTGCAGTAATAACATCCCAATATCTTTATTGTCATACAGATTATATTATCATAAGTTATTTGCAACATATCCATACAATTTCATTATAGGCGATACAAATAAATAAATTGCCAGATCTTATGAGAGCAACTGTCACAAATATCTCTGCAAATATATTCACTAATCAGCTTAACATTTTAATGTACATCCTTTTGATAACATTTTACCTCAACATCTGATATAATTACTACATAATATTTTCAAGCATCGCAGCAGGTTGATGTTAATCTGCGCAAAAAGAATATCCGAGTGTGAAACTAAACTCAGAATTTGAGTGGGCCAGATCACCTGGACAGGAAATGCACACAACAGCATGTCAGGTAAGCAACTAGATATGGACATTTTGACACTAGAATGAATAAGCGCTTCATACCTCTAGTTTCTAATCCAGTGAACCATACAATACAAATAATATGACACTTTGTAGGCAACAATTGAGGGTCTATTGAACAGCTGTTGGATAGATCAACAGTGGGCTAAACTGTATTGATATATACTTCTGCACAGCGAGTTGGAAACGCTCTTGAGTGAGACTCAATCATAATCTCTCAAACTTACCAATCACCGGAGTTAAACTAATGAATTATGTAAGCTCGATACATTACCACAAACATGACTCGCTTTAAACACTATTGACCTGCAGCGCTACAAAAACACAACAGTAACATGAAGAAGATTCTGTATGTCAGATCTAAAGTAACAATTCTTTTTCTTATTACAAACATACGCGTTTTTCATAACACACCGACTACATTAATATATCAGTAACAGAAGACGATTAAATCGGAATTCAACAATGACTAAATCAATAACACAGCTGTTAAACCGAATATTCACGTTTCCAATGTTCACAGAAACAGAGTTCAAAATGCAAATAATATATCCAAAACTGATTTTCTTTGCATTACTTCAGAAAATTGTTATACTGACAAGTTTTTCCCTTAACTGTAAGACAATTTGTTATCCTAAAATTCAAAACCAAAATGTTTTACCAAGTCCTACATATCCATAGAAAGCAAAACCATAAAGCAAGTTGAACCGAATACCAATTGTTCAAACACATAAAAATACAAAGCAAATACAAACAACATTTGTCTAAAGAAATATTCAGTCACAATATAACTGGATTTCAGTGCAACAGTTGCAATCACAGGTACTAAACATATAGCATATCATGATACAAAGCACAACGAGTTCACAAATTCCATCACACTCTCTTTCTATCACTATTAAACATTGTCCACCACCACTGCAAACAAATATTTTGATATTTTAAATACCATCAGGATGACGAGAAGCAAAATACAGCAACAATATAAACAAATCCAAAACAAGCCCCAAATGCGAACCAGTCAGTGAGAAAGTGTTTATACCTGATGCAAATCTTAGGAAAGCTCTGCATTTAATTATCAGACTACATTACCAAGACAAAGTCCAAGTCTTAACTAAGAAAAGTTTTCTGTCATGACAAAATCCTGTTGTGAAGTATTTCCCTGCGACTCGTTCAACGGCAACAACCATATGTTGCACAAGTTCATTTGCTAGAACTCTCCGACACAGGGTTATACAGCTTTAATTACACTTCTTCAATTACATGACAGGACGAGATTCCCTCTATTAAATCTCAAACCACTATTAACTCTCTTTCAGCTTTTGTCAACAATACTCCTTGGAGCTCTCTGTTTACTTTATATTATGAATATTCGTAAATTACAACAATTCATATTACAGAGCGCAAGAAAATAAATACATTTATATTTAGTATTTCATTGACTGCAATACTTTTAAAGTCAGCACCTGCATGACATAATTTCTTGTTACTTTGAGGAAGCAACAAGTTATTCATGTAAAATTACATTCCTTTTGATCAATTTAAACAACGACACAATTTCAACATTGTCATTTGGCTCAGACAGTAATTGGCACAAAACATTAAGCCATTCGTGCCATTTGTGAAAAATTCAATACATTATCAAAATTTAAACTGCTTACTATAGACATTTCCAGCAAGTACTTCATCATCCATGCTGTAATCAAGACAAGAATACACTGTTCATATAATGATGCAGAGATGAAACTTCTATAATAATCTTATCGCTCAGTGTTGACAAACCACAGCAGATGTTAAATGAATATGAAGCTGCAAAGCTCAACTGAGCGAGAGACGGAGAAATTCAAGCGAGCGAGAGATGGTGCAATATATCCTTCGAGCGAGCAGGAGCAGAAGCATCACTCTTTTTCTTCTTCGTCGCTCACCGACTACCAGATTCGAGCAGTCACTCGCACTCTCGTGGTTTCAGGTTCTAGCCAAAGCTTGCCTGAATAGCAGGGACCAGCAAGCAGCATCTCTCGCCAGATTATTCCACAAGCTATCATACTTCAAAATCATGTACAATTGAAGTTATAGGGAAAAACTGTCATTCTTCAACACTTTACAACTGCGTGTGTTGTTGGGGTTTATAGACGCTTTTTCATGTCGAAGATGATTAGCGTCGAATTTTACAACAAGCTACAAAATTTTACAACAAGCTACAAGATTGAATAAATATCCACTTGGGCGTCATATAAAAAGGTGTTCCTGGCAAGTTAGAACTAGATATCTGTAAACGTGACGACAAGTATTTACAACATACACTAAATCCACAATGATTACAGAAATAGTTGACTCAGATCAATAATCCATACCTTATTAGTTTTGTTAATTTTTAAAACAGCTGCTAACAATTCCTGCTGGCAGCTATTAGTAGCTTGTAACTATTAGCAGCTGGTAACTATCAGCAGCTGGTAACTATCAGCAGCTGGTAACTATCAGTAGCTGGTAACTATCAGCAGCTGGTAACTATTAGCAGCTGGTCACTGTCAGCAGCTGGTAACTATTAGCAGCTGATAACAATTCCTGCATAGTAACTATTAGCAGCTGCTTATTGTTAGCAGCTGCTAAGATGAAACTATTCTTTCATGTGAATAACAATAAATAGAAAGACAAAAAAGCCGACTCTCTTCCTCAACATTATTCCCGAGGTTTACATCAGCACAGGAAAAAGCTCGCCCATGATTGGTCGACGCGCTACAACTAGAAACTATAACTTTCTGCCCGCTTTCAAGGAAGACAAGGGGAGTGGAGTGCTATGACTAGTAGCAGAGTTCTGCCCACCCGACACGGTGGCACTGCCACCAATTGTCTGCCCACTTGGCACTGTGGTGCCACCTGTAACACCACCTGTTTGGCACGGCGGGGCAGTCTGTGAGATCTGAAGTTTGTCCGATGACGGGCTGGGACTGAGGACGGGCGATGCGATGCACTCGAGCGGAATGTTGACGGTGGAGACTATATTCGGAGGAACGAGTCGTCGCAGCGATGACACGGCGCCGAGCAGAGCCGAGCGCTCGAGCTCAAGCGAACGAACGTGCGACTGTAGCTTGGTTTCGCGCGCAATAAATCCCTGGTTCTGTTCTTCAAGAGCGTGAATCTGGCGTCGCGAAACCTGTACACATTAAGGGTCATTAGATCAGTAATACATATAGTTACAGTGACTCCATTTCTGAAAGCCTCGGTCTCTACCTAGAATTAAATATTTGCTGTTAATATTTCAATAAAAAACAAATTAACAGATGAATTTACAATATAAATGAATGCAAATTGCCGGTCGACAGCATGGCAATTCGATCCATCACATTCTTAAAATCGTTCCTTGACAGAAGTGAACTGTTAAAAATAGACACTTCATGCAATAATGAGAAGAAGAATTAATTTGTCAAAGTTCAACTTAGACCAAATCAGTTGAATCTCGTTCTTGCATGGATTGGATTATTAGACATTAATTAATAGCAAAATTCTAATCAACCTCAAATAGCTTCAGAAAGAAATCAATTTACAAAACAACGTGTAAACAACAATTAAAGAAAACTGGTAAGTGGATGCCACATTGGTATTAACTGAAATACAATGAAATAATATGTAAGAAGAAGAAAAGATGAAGAAAAGTGACATGAGCCTGGGGATATGTCAACAGATGTCTTAAATCAAAACATATCATGTTGGCAATCCAAAAACCGTTGTCCGTACAAAGTAATGTGGGTGCCTGTGACCTGCCATTAAACCCATCAGTACATTATCCCCAGTGCAATGCAAGATTCACTAAACCTGAAGCTGCTCGAGTAATTCCATCTTCTGGCGCCGAAGTCCATCGTTGGCAACCTGCATGCGAGCGAGTTTCTCCGTCACGCTGTCGTTCGCACGAGACGTCGCTTGTCGCTGGGATATCATCTCCTCCTGCAGAACGTGGTACTCAAACTCATAGGCGTCGAGCTCCTTCGATATGTCCATAGCAAACACCTGCATGACAGCAAAAGTAGCATCCACATTACACACATACAGTTGGTATCTATAAGAATTAAGCATTGATCATTATTAGCAACTTAGAACATGTTGATGATGATGATAGTGCTCTGTCCGAAGACAGGTCCTGGCGATGGTTACCAGTCTTACGTATTACTAAGCGTGACATTTCCCATCGATCCACTAGGCCAGATGAGCACGCGTGGGCGGCCAAAAGTCCTTCATGTAAACATGTTAAGCCAATTCAAAACAAATTAGAACAATGTACACCTCACATTATTTCCCCTGCACCATGCTTCATATAAAAAATATAGATTCTGTGTTGCTGAGATTCCAAAGACATATACGAACAAATAAAATAATAACCTGAATACAAAGACGAGGAAAAGATCAATCTTACAAGGCGTACAAGAAGCAACTAGTAACCTGGTTAATAACTCGTTCCATCTGTATGATTCCCATCTCCGGCAGAGTCGTCTTGAGGAACTCAACTATCGACTCAAAGCCGTCGCACTGCTTCACCAACTCTTTGTGGTTGCCTAGCAATACGAGTGCGACCTTGATGACGACCTCAATTCCTTGCAGGAAGATCAGATCTACGTAAACACAATGCAAACAATAAACAAACGTGTCAACTTATATTACCTAAGGGTCATTTCATTAATCTTATTATTATTAAAATTATTAAGCTATCTCACTGGAGTGATATAGTACGACATTATTGAAACATTATTGAAAACGTCTAACTGTTGCTGACAAGGAAAATCTGACCTAATAAATGTTGATAAAGACACACTGTAAACAATACATAACTTGTCTACTACTAAATTAAATACACATGTTATTTCTAAATCATATTAAATAAATGTACATGCTAAATTAGAACAAGTTCTTCAAAAGATACTAAAACCAAACAGCCATCAGTAAAAGACAACACATAACATGCGTAGCATACATGCAGTACATATAAAGCAAACTAAATGTCAGTGAATATTCAACAAACCGAAAACTCTGCCGACAAATCCGAGTGGAAACTGTGACGCAAAGATTGTGAGGAACCACGGAGCTGCGTACAGCGTTGGAGCGATCTCGTAGTCTTCAAAGTGATCGTAGAGATCCTTGTGTGTGTCGTGTAGCAGGCGAGACAACTGATACATCTGAATCTACAGCATTGAATAACCGACAAACTTACTGGACAAACTCAACAAAACCAAGCAAGAGTTGCCACAGCTCGTTACTTTAGTGTTGAGGCATCTCCTGTAATTACTGGAACATTCCAATACCCATATTTACATAAATACACACTAATACACACACACACACACACTAATTGGTAATCATAATTTTATGCTATGATCTGCAGTTGTTCTCCCACTGTCCAAGTAAAACTTAATTATTCATGCTCGTAAATCTAGCACACAGTACTGAATAGCAAACTGTTCCTATATTTTGCTTGATTTGATTTTTCCACACTAAAGCACCTATCACACAGGACTCCACAGCTTTAACAAAAACTAGAAAAAAATCAGCCATAACAAAGTCTTGATAAACACTATTAATACTGCATCACAGTGCAAAGAAGCGATTGGTTTCCGGGATTTTACGTGCCACAGAAGTAGTCACAGGATGAACACAAATAATTTCACTTTTGCCTATCAAGAGATAACACTACAATTTTCAAGTTTGATGAAACAGCTCAATTTACAATGATGGCGAGTATCCTGCACAACCCGTCACTAAGACTGCAACAGAAATTATCACATTTTACCATCTATAATTCTGTTAGAGTATTACCTTGGCTACGTATGGTGCATTAGAAGTGCAGCATACATTGTATGTATATACAATGAACCATTACAAAATACCGCTTTACATATCAGTCAATCATCTCCGAATACAGCATGCGACAGGCCACTAGTGTACTACTTACTACAACTGTACTACATGTATTACAGTGGGATACAGTGTACTGTGTACTATAGTGTTTATTACATGTATTACATTGTACTACACATAATAGATTGTACTACAGTGTACTACACGTACTAGAGTGTACCATAGTGTTCAATAAGTACAGTGTATACTACATGTGTTACAGTACCTGAAGTGGAACCATGTCCGGTCGATACTGACGACGGAATCCCATGTTGAACATCATGTACTTGAGGATCTCAAAAGAGTTCTCCTCCGGTATGTGCTGAAGCACACAAACAAGAAAAACACTTTCCTATACATTCACTCAGAGATTATACAATCATTACATTGAAATAAAGAGTCCTTCTCTCAAGGAAACTTCACTAACATACAAGGTTTTTATTACATTTATTATTTAATAATATAGTTTATTACAGACTTGTTGATAAATTTATGACAAGTTCATAATGTGCATTGAATTCCACTTATTGTAATATCTAGGTCACTATGGCACGATTCTGCGCTTTCGGTTCATAGTTCTAGATAGTGATAGAGATGCATCAATCGAGTTACTCAACGATGCAATTCTTGGCAAGGATGGCCGTCGTGAGAGTCTTGCAAGCCAGCAACTGTGCTCAATAGACACTTAAGTCCGTATTCACGTGAGTGAGTTAACCTTAGATTAA
>JAQFYQ010003081.1:0-11011 GCA_034694885.1 Buchholzia appendiculata
TATGCAAGATATGGACTAGATTCATAGCATACAGTCTAGTATGCAAGATATGGACTAGATTCATAGCATACAGTCTACTAGTCTAGTAGGCCCTATGCAAGACATACTAGATTTTGTGATCAAATTCCTACTTCGGTTTAATTATGTATTAACGTTCACACGACTACAACGGTTATCGTTAGCCGTTAAGTTCCGAATAATTGAACTAGGCGTGTTTTTAAATTCGACCTTTTCGCCGACCCTGCCAACCGTTCAGGGCGGGCGACGCCCAGCGGCGCAATTAGCTGAAAGTTAACACGACTTGACTACCAAACCTGACAGCTAGCCGCGTTGCCATGACTACCGTCAGTCAGTCTCAGCTTGGCGGCTTTGTTAACTGAAGTTGGGAGATTTGTTTCGTTACGCTTGACTGGGTATCGAGAGTGCAAGGCAAGGGCGATGAAGCGTTAATAAATCACGGACACCTTTATATCACAGTGCAAAAGTTTGAACACAGCTTGATCTGGGGGTAAGAGTGAAACCTGGTAGGTCGGCACCTCCACACACACAATAGGGAGTGATGTGTGGAAGAATGCCTGGCACATCGGTTGCCATTTGATATTATGTCTCAAGAATTTGTCACTAGTCACACACATAAAGGCCATGCTAATCAAACACCTTTACCAAAGTCATATTAATCAAACAGCTTAACTAAATCAAACACCTTAGCTAAATCAAACACATTAACTAAATTCAACACCTTAACTTTATCAAACACTATAAAATTTTAACTACAGTCATATTAATCAAACACATTGACTAAAATCAAATAAAGTGCAATCCAGACGTAAGTTTAATCATCAAAAAGTGATTTACTCGCCGATTTTGTGAGACCTGTCTTGCAAAGCCTGGATAAAGTGAGGAGGGGTTGCCGCAGTCGTTGCACTACCTGACTGCGGTATGCCGAGGCTCATTGCACCTACTCGGCGAGCCACGATAAGGATGCCATTGCACTTTGGCTCCGCGGCTTGAAGTGAAGCCTCGGCTTCAGAAGCTTGCCGGCATCCTCCCTGTCAATTAGTCCGGCTGGCCTTCGGCGTAAAAAAACGGTTGGGAGGAGACAAACCACACACACACACACAAGTAATTTAGCTGTATATTAATTTTAGTTTTCACTTGCAGTATTTACTAGTCTTACAGTATTGTATTTCACGTGCCAGATAGAGCCATAGTTTTGCAAAATAAATTTTAACGTATGGCGTTGCCAGCTGCGATCACTAAGCTACTCTGCAACTTTTTCTGAGCGAATTTAGAGCTGTAATTATACGTCGCGTTTTAATGTCTGATGTAACTGGGTTCAGTTTTAGGCCTATTCGTAGCCAGATTCAGTTTGCTAAATGTTTCAGTTGTTTATTTAATGATTAGCCACTGTAGCCAGTTACTGTACTTTCAGTTGTTTATTGAATGATTAGCCGGTACTTTCGTTGATTTCTAACAGTAGTTAAATCTTCTGTTCTACGCCAGTCTGCAACGTTTAACTCTAAGCTATAAATCTTTTGGACTTTGTCCTGAATTCACTGATTCGAAGCACGACTGGATATCTTTATTGCTTACAGTCTTTAACAGCTACACAAACTTGTAAGCGTTTTTTAACGTGTGCGGAGTGGAACTGATATTCCCAGCAGGAACCATATGTACGGCAAATATATATGTTTATTTCGCACAAAGCAGAACAGAGTATAAACAATAAACAAATAATATGTACATAAATAAATAATAAAGCAAAGACACAAACAGCCTACTAGTATCTATCCCATTGAAGATTATGCAGATTTAAATGCTGACATCTATTGAAAAGTATGTTAAAATAATGTTATTACTTAAAATGTGTTGTTACTTGTTATTGCATGTGCACGTATTGCTATCAGTATTTTGCACAGTGTGCAGTTATGTTGACTGGATTTAGTGAGAGAAGATTTCTTCAGAGAGATTCTACAGCAGGAATTGAACAAACTTTTTTTAAATGAATGAAATTCATACATTTTTTATCATAAACAGTTAGTACCATATATTTTAAAATAATAAACAATGCACGAATTACGGTAGGCCTACTGGTAATGTGTTAAGAACTAGGTTGCTTATGTTGTGGTGTATGATCATCAGTTTGATACTTAAGCTTGCATTAAGCTTGTGTTATTTTAGATTTGATTGTAAATGATTAAATTAAAAACAGGCTTAATTCGTAATTTTCTTAATTCGAAAAATTGTAAACAAATCTTCAAAGATTTCTAAACCAGTTAACGCTAATCTAATCTAATCTAAACGACAGCACAATCAAGTAGCATGTCTAGTATTAACAATGTGAAAGTCGATCCTATGTACTGATTTATCAATTAAGAATTTATCAAACACTTCCATTGAGCTGTTTTGAACATACATGTAGGCCTACTGAAGGTAACTATTTGACAACTACTAGACTCTATGGTTTAACTCGTATAGAAGTATACAATGACAAGTTTTGTTATGGTTTCCATAACAAACTTCTACTTCTACAAACAGTTAATTGAGAATACATTAGGATATGCTAATGTATTCTATAGTCATATAGGCACAATGCTTATGCCACTCGACTTTCTTAGAAATTCTTGCTTTGATTTTCCGGTATTTGATAAAAACTAAAATAATGAAGCAGTATCATGAGTTTTTACTCATGATACTGCTTCATTATTTTAGTCTATTGTTGAAAGGTTTCTATTTATTGTCGCTCTGTGGCTTGGGAAATTGTAAGAATATTAATGAAATGTATCAGCAATGCTGTTTTTTTACAACTTGTCACTTGGCTTCAAAGTGTTAACATGCACCAATTGTTGCACAGAAAATCTTATATCCAACAAAATTTATAGCAACAATAATAGTTTTGATCAATCTTTTTATATTGTATTTATCCATTGTAATTATTTATTCTCTCATCTATGAGAGAAGTCAATGCGGAACATTTTATATGCAGTAAAAAAGGATTTGTTAGAAACACACAATTGTCATTATGAACTGTTTGACATTGAGATGCAAATTAATTCCAATCCTAATGTGACTGTTAAAATGAGAAACCTGACAAATGATTTTCGACGTTATAGGCTACTCGTACAGAGTCACAAATTGATTCACATCTTCCTATGTATGTTTTCTGTAAACAAATTATAGCTGGATCGGTCGTTTCGGCCGTTTATGATTCAACTTTGTGCAATATAATTGGCCAAGATGTTCTGGTTCTTGTTAGCGATGTCTTCCAACAGCTCCGCCCTCTGTAGATAAGATTCTCACTGTATTAGCCTCACTGTTCTGATAACGACTTTCTCTCTTCTCTCTGCCAAACTCAACAATGCCGCTGTTCACCCTTTCATCTGTTGCTGTCGGTTACATTACCTGTTGACTAGAATTTGGTGAACTATTTTCAGTACAAGGCAAGTATTCCTGGCATTACCTCCTTCACTACCCTCCCCCCAACAAGTCCCACTCTAAAGCAACATGGAAACTTTTCAACGGCGTTGCCCTAGAAGTGTCTACTGTAATGATCTGTGATGAGTCTCTCACGCGGTTGTTGTTGTTGCATCATGAAGCAACTGTCTGACAACGTGCATTTTCCAATCATCCCTGCCACTGGATACACCTATAATAACTGAATGTAATTATTAGTGAAATTGCATTGAGGAAAGAAAATAATTATTGTACACACTATAATATATAGTTATCAGTGATTGCTATGCGAGTTGTTAAGCTTACTAAATTTCAGTTGTTAACCCTCTATTGCATGAATTAATTTTAAATTTTAACCCTATTTTGCTTGAATTATTTTTTTGGTAGCAAACTACTACTCTGCTATTCGCCAGATGTCGCCAAATAATTTATTTCATCTACGCAGCATGTGAAGAAATGTACCTGATATGCACAGCGATGCATATTTGGTAAATTGGTACAAGAATATTGTGTTAAATAAACACCTGCTTTGTATCATATAATGCATCAACGTGCAATAGAGGGTTAAGATTACAAAATTTGAGTTGTCAAGATGTGTATAGGTTTAAAATAATTGAATACTTTTAAAACCTACTTCAATTGATAGTTGCCAAGTGGATAAACAAGATATGTTGCACATATTATGCAACTTGACAAAGCATTTTTAGCATTTACACAAGTACTGGGATAAACGTTTAAACAAATACATGCGGAATCTAAAATTATAGCACTATGTGTATAGTGCAGAAGATGGCCATTCATTGACAATAATTAGTGTATTTATGCATACTGTTCAATCCCGCTTGCGACTATTAGAAAGTGTAATCGTGTGTATCTTTAAGTCACAAATTTGGAATCGTATTTGTAATGTTTACGAGTTACATTAATTCCCAACGTGAATTAGCAGAAATGTTGAGAAGTCGTTTCTTTCATCTCAAATATGTAAAATGTCAGCGCGTCATGTTCCTAAGACCTCCTTGTCGTCCGCTAGTATTTATGATGATCTTGTCAGTTGCCTATAGACTACTTTTTGTATAACCTAGCATCGTGCTCATCATTTCGCTTATAGCACAGACAAGTGGCGCCATCTTCTTATTGGTGACTGGCGGAATTTCTTCCCAAATCGCGCGAATTCCTCTCCTTCTCCTCTTCTAGCAAAGCAGAGATTCTACCATTCTTCACTACGTACCTCCTCCCCCAGTGTAGTCCCCTTTGAAATACCCCTTCCCACTCCTGCCGTATCGTGTACAATTTTTTTTACTACAAATGTGTTCACACTTGGCATGAAATATTACATAGTGGTCTTGATGATGTTCTTTGTATCGCTTTTTACTGTCCTCGAGTGCGCTTATAAGGTGTATAATGCTGCCTCCATTGTGTTGTATTATGGATCGAAGAATTGTAGTGAGATCGGTAGAATTGAGAAAGCTCTAGATTGGCTGCGAGAGTGTACGCTAGACTAGTACAGCTCTGTGTGTACAAAACGAAGAGGTTTATTATTGGCGACTTCTTTGATCTTGACCGGTCAATGGAATGTCGAGTTGCTCTGCTCGTGCGTGCTAGACACGCTTTCGTGCAGGGAAATTGTGTACAATTTCTAAACTCCTGGAAATTTTAATGTATATTGAGCATGTTTAATAGTGATTCAAATGAACTGATTGGGTGTTTTGTTTTGTGCCCAGATTAGGTCCTGATGCAATGTAGAATTGAGAAAGTTATTTCGAGAAGGAGTTAAAAGCAGCAGTCAAATTCTATGGACTTTCTATTGAAGTCTGCAAAGTAGTGGGGGTGGAGGAAGAAATAGAGGAATGAATATATTGCTGCTTACAAGTAACGAATGAAAAAGGCACTTGGCCAGAAGAATTTACACAAGTTACTACGATACCAAGTGTGCTAAATAAAAACTAAGTGCATAAGTGTGTGATTTACAATACTTACATGCAATCTTTGTCTGCAATGCTTCAAAGTTTTTGCTGAAAGTTCATAGAGCATAAGAAAAAGGTTAGACTTTATTTTAAAGAATCAGATTGTCTTTGAACAAGGGAAAGGAATTCTGGACAATATCTGTTATTATAGGCGAACAACGTGCATGTTTCGTTTTCAGTTATAGTTGAAAGCCATGGAGTTCTAGTGGTTGTATTTTCATTGTTTGTTGCAGTTGAACAATACGTTGATAGATATCTACTGGATGTGTTTCCAGTATTTATTACAGTTGGACACCGTGCTTATAGAAATCCATTGGATTTGTTTTCGTTTGGGTTATTAGTATTGAACAACATTTTGATGGGAGTTCTTTTACTGGATGTGTTTTCATTGTCTGTTACAGTTGAACATCACGCCGATAGAGCTCTACTGGATGTGGTGATTCAAGTGTGTCGCTCAACTGTGCTACCAATCTGATCCACTGGTTGAAGTCATTGGACGAGACCAGCTGCAGTAGACGGCAGCAACATGCAGGCAGGCTTCTCGGCCGACGCACGTCTTCCATCTCTTGTAAGTCTATCCTACTCGTGATACTCATCCTCAGCCCTGGGATAGTCTATAATGTATTATTTTAACAGTGTAGATAATATAATGCAAGTGAGGGCCGATGAGATTCATGAGAAGGAAGCCCGTGGAATTTATTTAATGTCGCATATTATTCAACATTTAAATTGTTAGGGATGAATTCCTACTACTGGCCCTTTCGGATTCATCTGAGACTTTAGCAGTTGGATAGACTTTGTATATACAGTATTTATATCCTCATGCTTTGATCATAGCACTACAAACTCGCCGTAAGCCAAAGCTTCCTAGATCGATGGATATGTTAGGATTTTTTTTACAAAGTGATGATTACTGTATTGTAAACTGTCATTCATTTGATCGTAAGCTTACGTGTTTGAATGTACCTTTACATTCGTTAATTTATGCTTTCATTCATTTGATTGTATGCTTTTAAAGTTTTAATTCACTTTGTCATATGCTTGCATGCACTTGATTGTATACTTTGATTGTTTGCATTTTAAATGAACACTGATTAGCTCTTGTAATAACGTTCGTTCAACTTATGACATGTTCTGGATAACCTCTGACCTTTGTGTTGTCCTGTGCTATGTAGGGGAAGGAAGTAGTCACACTACAGAGTCGAGACGGTAGTGGACTCGGATTCGATGTGGGTGGAAATGCTCGAGATGGGTTTGTAGTTCAGGATGTTAATGCCAACGGAGCCGCTGCGGCGTCTGGACAACTTAAAGCTGGTAGGTTTCTGTTGGATTCATTCCTGTTGTGGAGTTCGTTATATTTAGTAGACTTACTACTGTTATATATGAAATTAATTTCTAAAACAATTAACATGTTAAGAATTAAAATCATTTCCCTTAGGTAAACATTTTATTGACTATATTCCGTTGTATGATTGAACAATTACATTGACATGTATTTTGTTTAAACCATATGTTTTTGAAATTTTTTTTGTTTCCTTTGCCTTGTTATAGGCATTATCATATTCTAAACCATTTGTAAATTTTATACTTCAAAAGTATTTTCTGATTAAAACCAAGTACCGTACTTATGAAACTATTACGAATCCTAATGCACTATATGAATCCTTGTGCAGGATTGATAGTGTAGTCCTAGTAAAGCCTTGATGATGTAGTATTTGTGCTGCAGTGATAATGTAGTACTAGTGCAGCAGCGATAGTGTAGTCTTAATGCAGTATTGATGGTCTAGTGCAGTGCTTGTGCAACAGTGACAGTGTAGTACTTGTGCAGCGGTGATAGCGTAGTCCTAGTGCAGCAGGGATAGTGCAGTTCTTGTGCTGCAGCGATAGTGTAGTACTTGTGCATTTGTGATAGTATAGTATTTGTACAGCAGTTCTATCGACAGTGCAGAATTCATAGTGCTGGTGCAGCATTTCTAGTGCATCTTGAAGTGACAGTTACTCTGAGATATTTGTATCACGACAGTCAAGTGCTAATTAGCACTTGTCTTTCGTGCTACAAATATCTCAGAGTAACTAGTTAATTAACTATTAATGGTAATTACTAATTAGTTATGCTGAGATTGAAGATCATGGAAGTTGTTGATCAATGGAGTACGGTACTACCTAAATTTTTCACTCTTTTAGTCATTGGCCTGTGAACAAATAGCAGACTGAGCAACACAGCATTACTCTATGACGATGGTCAGTTGACTGTGATCATCGGGCATGATGTCGCTCTGTTATGAAGTTGTCAGCAGTAGGTTAAGGTTGTCGTAAATCGTTGTTAGACTTTCTGTTGTCCCCTATTACCTGTATAATTTGTCTCCATATCCAGTTTATTAATTATTCCCGATTAGTGATGCCGTTGTCATCATGTTCATTTTATCTACTATTTATTAAACAGTACTCTTGACTTGCTGTATTCTGTTGTGAAGTTTTGTCACCTTAACATTGGTTAGTTATAAAACTTGTGTATTTTTGATCTAGTCCTCTTTTCAAATTATTGTATTTATAATTTGAAATGTTATAATTCGCTGACCAATGAATAAGTTTTAAATGATAATTTCAGTCGTAACGCAACGATTGGAATAATAAAACATTAACAAGCTCGTTTTGTCATGATAAAAATTTATTGATAGATATAAAGAAAATAGTTGGTTAACGATTTAAAAATTTAATATTTTGTTGCCGTTGAACTGAAAGAATAGCTAGTTACAGAGGAATAAAATAGGAAAAAGAAAGCATACGTTTGTTTATTCAAAGCTATAGTGCAGCGGTTCCTAAAGACGAAAACAGTTTGAACCTGGACGTTTTAATTGGCTACGAAGCAAGAAGGAACCGAATAATTATGATAATTTAAGCTTGATGGATATGATGATATTATCAAATACATGGATTTTGTTATTAGGACACATCAAGTTGGATGCACTCTGACAATTTACTGAATTAACTAAAGGTGGACAGGGTGTCATCGGTTTGTCTATAAACCGTCCCCATAGATTTGAAGAAAAAACATTGTTTTGAAAATTTCAAGGCATCCATTGAATTCGGAACGTCTTCGTCTGTTGTTCAAACTTCAAAGTCGACGCCAAAGTGACAGAAAGGCATTTGATGTTGGCTAACTTTAAAAAGCAGTACCTCATATTTTAATGAATGGCTCTTAAGAGATAATGGAAGATAATTATTGATAGAATGTCAAAATTAGCACTAAAGAATTTGGGGGAAGAATTCTCAATTGGAAGTGATGCAAATAGAGGATTTCCAGTAGAAGAACTAAAAGTAGTAAAGTATTGTAGTGAATCGCTCACTAGTGACTAGATCGTTCACTGCCACTGATTACCAACATGCTAGAATCCTGTTATCTCCTCCTTTCACTGCCGCTAATTACCAACATTATAGAGTCCTGTCATCGTCTCCTTCCACACGACTCGACAAATCAACCGGTCGGCTAAGCCTTCTTCTAAACCAATGTGGTACACCTGACAAGACGAGGTACTTCAACGGGAGGCAATCATAAAACGTTTTGCTTGATAACCAATTTCGAATGGAAGCCTCACACATTCGTCTCTCCAATCTTATTCCTCTTCTCTATTAAATAAATTTAATTATTTGTAGTCATTGAATCACTTCATTGATTGCATCACTGGAATCTCATCATATTTTAACAGCTACAGTATGCATTATTTGTTTTTGCAGGTGATCAGATATCGGGAATCGGTGTAGGATTGAACGGCTTGGGCGTTGACGACGTTCGGAAGATTTTAAATTTCCTTGCTCCGTATCCGGTACAGCTAAATGTAAATAAGGCAACAGATGTAGGCGGTCATATTGGTCTGTCGGGGCCAAGCGCCGGTATCTCTGCACCGAACTTAGACGTAACAGGACCTAGTATTAGCTTAGGTGGACCTAGCGTTGGGCTTTCAGGGCCACGATTAGACTTAAATGCGAATGCTGACGGTCGTGCAGATTTACCATCTGCAAACATTAACGTTCCAAGTCCAGATGCCAAATTTGGCGCAAGCATTACACCTCCTTCTGCGAATGTTTCAGTACCGCGGTTCCCGCATGCCGGTGTTGATCTTGACTCTAATGCAAATGCTGGCGTAGATGTTACATTGCCTGACGTTGAAGTCGATATTCCTGATGTTGACCTTGATGCTAAAGGGAAAAAATTTGGTGATAAGGTGAAAGGTTTCTTCCGATCTGGAAGTGGAAAGAAAGATAAAAGTGCAAAAGGTAGGATTGATTTGGATGTTGATGCTGATGTTACTGGGCCGAGCCTCGATTTAGATGGTCGTAAGCTCCAAGGTGATGTCGACGTAACCTTGCCATCTATCAACGTCGAAGGAGACGCCAAAGTTAAAGGCAGCAAACCTGATCGTGAAAGCTGGTTTGATAAGCATAAACCAAAAATTAATTTTGGTAAATCTGGGAAGTATTCAGTATCAGATGCTAATGCAAATATTGACGTCAACCTTCCAAATGTTGATGTATCAGGAGGCAATAGAAATAGTGTAGAAATTACTGGTGTAAAACCAAACATCGATGTAGGTCCTGGAAATGCTGGCCTGTCGGCGAATATTGGAGGCAATTTACCAAAGGGTGGCATTGGTTTACAAAGTGGTGCAGGATTTGATCCTTCATTGAATATCGAAGGACCAGGTGGAAATTTCGATTTCAAGAAACCGCACATTGATGCCAGCATAAATGCTTCACCAGGCAGCATCGGATTACAAAAACCTTCTGGCGAATTTGACGTTAACTTACCCAAGTTTGGCATAGACGCCAAGAGTCCAAAAGCAGGCATTGATGTAAGCCTGCCTGAGAAAACGACAGATTTATCAGTCGATATAAATAAACCTCAGATAGATGTGAATTTGAAGAAGCCTGATATTGGTGGTGGTACTAACTTTGGAGTAAATCTTCCTTCTGCTGATATCAATTCTAAGCTGCCAAAAGGCGGTGTTGCTGGAGTAGGTGACGTTAAAGTTAGTGGACCAGATTCAGGACTACAAATAGATATAGATGCACCATCTGTAGATATTGAGGGTCCTTCCTTGGACGTGAAAGGTGGTAAGAAAAGCTTTGACCTTGGAGGGAAAATGAAAGGACTTTTTGGAGGCAGTGGCAGAAAAAAAGGAAAGGCAAAGGGCAGCTTCGATGCAGATGTTGATGTTTCTGGTGAATTACCTGCCATTGACACTAATATTTCAGGTCCAAAAGGAAACATTGATGCAAATATCGACGCTGATCTCGACGATCCAAGATTTGATTCCAAAAAGCCAAAGGGTGGATTTCACATATCGATGCCCAAATTTGGCTCAAAAGGTGTCAAAGGCGATGTAGACGTCGATTCTGGCAATGCAGATGCTTCAATAAACATAAATGCTCCCTCGATAGACATCAATGCTCCTAAAGGAGGGTTTGACGCAAATATCAAAGGTTCCGCTCCAGATATTGATGCCAGTGTTGGTAAATCAAAAGGCGGGTTTGGAGTGAAAATGCCTGACTTTGACATTGGAGCAAAAGGTCCTAAGGGCGGAATTGATGTTGAT
>JAQFYQ010003082.1:0-11011 GCA_034694885.1 Buchholzia appendiculata
TTTCTCCCTCTCTCACACACTCTCTTCCTCTCTCTATTCATCTCTCTCTATTACTCTGTCTCTTTCTTTCTTTCTCTTCTCTGTATGTTTATTTTTGCTCGTTCGTTTTGTCGTCATATGAGAGATAGCGTTTCTGAGGAATCATCTCGCTATCAAGGTCGAGTGATGAGTCAAAGATCTCCGATCACTCTCTAGGTGATGCACTCTGAGAGAACGACGGAATCTATCTCTTTCTGATTATTCAGTTCGTTCAGGTTGCGCAAAGCTGATAGTTCGCAGAAAACTGACCTAGAAACCAGCTGCAAGCTTTAATTGATCTAAATCAAGAGTTGTACAAAGGCTATTAGACATTCGAGCAACGCACGAATATTCTTTATAGCACACACCAGTTTATTGTAAGCTTTACGTTTTATATAATACTAGACTACGTATTTTACACAGTGACACGTGTACTCATCAGAGCGGGTCTATATTTATCGCCCCTTTTTACTAATTTTTTTGTAAAATAACTCAATACTGTTCTCTGCAGTAAACTAATTTTCGGTTTTGTTTACAGAACATCAGACAGCCGAGGGAAACATTTCTTCCACGTTGACGCCTCACTACGTACCTGACAGAGCGTGACGAAACTGGGAACAAATTACAACACGTCCAGGTGTTTACCTTGGAAACGTGACCCCCGCAGTTGTACAACCAAACACCCGAGCTAGCGCCACCTCGGGACGTCTAAACAAATCTCAAGTCAAAACATTTGCAAAATTCAACTCGGTTTTGAATTCCAAGTCAGTCAGTAGCAGCTGTGAGATTTTGGTGTCATATTATTTGAATGATTTTTCCGTGGAATTACTGAGCGGAAACGACGGCGAAATTTGATTGGTTGCGTTTTCTAAAACAAACATCGGTTCTGACGCAGCAATTTCGATGCTAAGTTGGGAAGAAATCTGACCAGTAACGACAATTTGGATTTAAATTACTCTAATCAAACACATCTTGGTGCAACTACTCAGTTATTTATGCATGGATTTATTTCGTAACAGTTTAGAATTCAGCGACAAATGGTAGATACCATACAGGATTACCTAAACTATCAAACGGTCTTCAAAGGCTTTTACGACAGGACGTATTGCTGACCGTGAAATACGATTCTTACTAGTCCTTGAACACAGAAATATTTTCTCAGCGCAGTCAGTTTAAGTACAATCAAAACTTTAAGATGTCGGAAAAGAACAAAAAGCCTGGATTTTTCCAGAAACTCTTCGGCTCCGGGTCGAAGCACTCTGACTGTGACTCATCATGTCACGTGTCTCCAGCCACTGATGGAGCCTCCAGCAGCCGGCCCAAGCCTGCCCGGTCAACTTCAGACAACACACAGAAGCCATCCAATTCTTCCTCGACACAGAAGCCATCATCCGGCTCGGCTGGAGTAAAGAACAAACCCACCTCTCAGTCCGCCCGACCGGCCGGTGGATCTTCTTCCTCCACAGGGGATTCGTCATCCAGGCCGAAGCCGCCACGTCACACGACCTCAGACCCTGGCAACTCTGACCCCAGACGCAAGTCCCGCGGAGCGACTGGTTCGACGTCATCCACAGGGGCGGCAGGGAAGAAGAGTCGGAGGCGTAAGGGCAACAAGAAGATCAACGTCGCCGCACTTGCGAATCTCGACACGAGTCGGCCGCTTGAGTTCCCCGCCACACCGGAGACGATTCTGGCTCATCACAAGAACAAGCCGTTCTTGAACAAGAACGAGGAGTGGCTTCTCGTTGAGCTGAACGAGTTCGAGTGCCTTGTGGACAGCATAGACATCATAAAGACGATCGCGAAACATTCGCAGTTCTTCGAGGTGGAACCTGACGAGCTCTGGGAAGAATTCTTCGAGCTCGTCGAGGAGATGCCGACCTATGATGACATCATCAATATGGACGTCTGGCAAGAATTTCGTGACGCTAGATACCCTTGTTAGTTTTCCTCTTTTCTCTAGGATACATATCTAGGATCAGGGACTGATGTTGTGAGTGCGGAAGGTTTTCCGTTCGGTTGAGAGACGCCGTAAGGTCAAAGACTATGAAATTGTACAGTTGTTAGAACTTATAATTAATACGACTCTCTTGCAAAAAAAACTCCACATATTGTGTTGCACAGGGCCATAACAGGGGCGTAATCACAAACTACAGGTTGGGAATGTGTGCCCTTCCCTTGAGTTTTGCGATCCTTAATTGCGATCCTTTGCGAACCTTAATTCTCAAATTATACCTAGGATAATTACAAACAATTGGGCCGAGCTGTGTTCGCGGAATATTATTCTATAGCGAACTTTTTGCAATTATCGATCTTTATTAACAATTGATTTTGATTACAATAATTCCAGATATATTTTGAGACAGTATATGAAAATGATGACATTATTGCGGAAATATTAAATTTTTTAGAAATCTTTAAGAAATCTTGAAAAAAAATTATCCTTTAAATCATTTTAAAATAATCTTTGAGAAGTTTTGAAATCGTCTTTGAAATCATCTTTGAATCATCTTTATGAAACATTTAAATCATCTTTGAAATCAGTTGTAGATTATCATTGAGAAATCGTTAAATCATCTTTGAATCATCTTTGAATCATCTTTGAATCATCTTTGAGGGATCTTAAAGTCTTTGAGAAATCTCTGCGATATCTGGTAGCGAATTTAAGAAGCTTCTAAAAGTACTTCTACCATTTGTAGAAATATAATTCCAAACGAATAAATTCAAATAAATGTCGTTCGAATTTTTGCTTAGACAGAGTATAGGCCCATAGGATGGCAGCTCGCTTGTATTAATTTCTCTATTACGTCAGCAATAATAAAATCCAATACAGACGGAGTTAATCTGATCGGTAGTTTTGTAAATGCGTTTTGTTAAATCTGTGGACCGTAGTCAGGTTCTTTGGCTACAGGTTTTTCGTGAATTGTGTAATATAATGTTTTGTATATAGCACTGCAAAATATAGTACTGCACAACATTTGTGCTTCAAACAATGGATGCAGGGGTGGACTCCTAAATTGAATTTAAAAACTACAATTTAACGATTCATATCAATATTTGTATTTTTGGAAGATAATTTCAAATCACCAAGTTGTAAACTCCGTTGATTGACAAAATATGTAATTAAGGTTACACAAGAAAGCCATTCGTGATTGACCGGAACAAGTTCCGGAACACTTTTAAATTTGAACTGGAACAGCGTTCCGGGTAGTTCCGGCTCCAGTCTACCCCTGCCTTCGCGAGCTTTCACAGCAGACTGATTCAGGAGATGATGAACTGATGTTATAGATCGTTTTTCTGTATGGATTAACTGGAGGTTGCTTGCAGCATCGCTCTGACCAGAGCATTGCTTTAGACTGATGTTAAGTGCAGGGTCGTATTTAAGAGGGCTGTTATCGGATTCCAACCCCTCTCCCCCTCCCGAAAAATCTTTGCATATATGATGTTTTGTGACGAAAGTTTGTGTATAAAGGTCGTTAGAAAAATTTGATGTCAAATCCATCCCTCCCCCCAAAAGAAAATTTTGAAGAAGGTTGTCAAATTCTTTACCCCCCCCCCCTCAAGATTAAATCCTAGCTACGGCTCTGACTTTGGGTATTGTAGATATCTCTGCATGAAATATGTCCGTGTCGGGTTGTATCGTACACGTTGTATACGAGTCAGGTTGTGTGTACTATTTGCAGAATGAATTTCAGTAGGAAACATGAAAGAATGAATGAATGGACGTTGTTAATAATTTGTTAGTCTATGTAGTAAGCAATGAAAATAAACATAAATCTACCTCAAATGTGTCATAAGTGTGGTGTTGCAGCTAATTGCAGTAGTCTAGTAGAACAATTTTTCTATTAGATGTTCTACGTTATGGTTTTCCAGATAGTATAATAGCAGACAAAATTCGTAAAATTAGTCTTACGCTGAGAGGCTGAGAGCCAAAGGAACATCTATTAGAATTGTGTGCATATCCTGTCAACATGTATAATTTATTTTAATTTTTTAAATTACTTGTGAAATGTACTTTTTAGAAACTTAGAAGAATTATGAGCGTTGATCGGTACAGTTTAGTCGGTATTCAATTTAAAGTTCGTAAACAAAACATGCCGTTTGTGAAATGCAGCTAGTTCGGAAGGATTCACAAGCGGCGCTATACATTTATATTATTTGGGGTTTATCTTTGATTTTAGACTATATATCGGCCACTTATTTGGGGCTTAACTCCCGAAAACCCCTAATACGTGCAGCATATTTAAGGGATTAGAGAATTAATAAAGGAATTAGCAGAATTATTGTAGCCTCGGCACAATTTTCAAAAGAAATGTCAAAACTATAAAATCACGAAAAAATCGAATTGAATTCTATATTTAAAATTATATTACAGTCAACATATATACAAAATTACTTGAATGTATGTGCGTTTGATGCATGCATGCATACACTCACTTTATGCATGCATTAGTTAACATTGGTAATAGTATTTGGTACCAATACAAAGCACCAGGTTAAACGCAAAGTACTGTAGAAAGTAAGTAGCTATTAATAGCAAACAACGAAAGCCTTGAGTCTGATACTGTACCAGCAGTAGCTGGGTGATTCTAAATATGTCAGCAGTCTACGAAGCATTATGACTTCTGTTTATCGTTTTGAGACGACGACTAACACCATCAAGATGTATACAAGAGTGCTCTGATAACGAGAGAAAACAGAAAGAGAAAGAAAGAGAGAGAGAGAGAGAGAGAGAGAGAGAGAGAGAGAGAGATGGAAGAGAGTAAACAAAGAGAGAGAGATGGAAGAGAGTAAACTTGTGTTGGGAACGTTGTGATAGCGCTATGCCGCTCTTACTATGAAGAGTTAGTGCAGTGAAGTCAGTGCTGCGTGTCGAGTCACGTGCTACACAAGCCGCCGTTCACATCCTCAACATTCCTCACTCAGCACAGCTCTGATCAACAACAGCAGCAGCAGCAGCTGTAGCAGCCAAGCCGCAGCAGCAGCAGCTGTAGCAGCTGCTTCACGTGCTAGAGGCCATGCATCACTGCGCTCACGCTCAATATGCTGTCAGTCGCTCTGACATTCCGCCCTAGATGAAGAATGACTTCTGTGAAGGTTGAATCGTGCGGGTGGGACATGGGATGGGGCGGGAGTGGGGGGGGGGTGGAGTAGTGGATACTCAACACACGAAGGTCCCGAGGCAGATTTACGTGCTGTGAACAGCGGAGGTAATTCTGAACAGCCATGCATGAATGCGATAGGCGAGTGCGTGGGACGGAAGCGGACGAACAGTCAAATGCAAATAATAGATTCTCCTTCCACAGCTGCGCAGTATTTGAACTCTTTGAACATACTACATAATGGTTGTATCGTGTTTATGTGCTAGAATTGTGTTTGTTTAATTTGTCTAATTTAATTATGATTTTTCCTGTGTTGCAAAAGAACTCGATAGAAATGACTCATTCAGGCTCAATCGTTTTACTTTCTTTTAGCTTCACGCTATTTATTCTATATTAGTCAAAGCGTTGGCATATATTCTCGGAGCTGCTTTGCGGCACATTGAATCGTTGCTTTTCATCTATATGCGGGGGCGGAGTCCAAATTTAGGTTTCGGCTTAAAAGTTATAAATAAAGTGACACATAGATAATATTCTCTGCATCTGTGAAACGCCTGCACAAAAGTTTACATTCCTACTAATATTTTCTCAGAGCGTCGAAACGGTATAATTGTATACAAAATGATGGTAATTGGTTTATGAATCCAGCTCATAACAATCATGCTGATTTCAGGGCAGTATTTAAGGGGGAGGGGTTTCGGGTTCAAACCTCCCCCGAATTTTTTTTCTTTACATATATGATGTTTTTAAGAATTTTTTGCCAAAGGCCGTTTTTTTGTCGTCAAGGCCCCCCCCCACTCCAAATGACAATTTTGAAAATAAGGTGGTCAAAAATGTTCAACCCTTCAAAATGAAATGCTGCAACGGCCCTGACTGATCTGATTCACTGTGTGGCCATCATCTAATACACTCTAGTTTAGTGTAACGAATCCTACCGCACGAAAGTCTAAATTACGTTGAGTGATTCCGTGGAGATAAAAATAAAACTGACGTGGGATTTTCGCATTGATTTAAAACTCTGTTCTAAATGAGACGTTGTTGAAGTGTCCCAAGGTCGTGAATATCGAAGTTTCGAATAGAACTTTGATACCTCTTCAACCAACTACTAATGCGATGGAATTCTCTAAGTGACCGTCCATCTAAGTCCAGAGAGCCTGAGAGAGGGACTCCACATGCGCTGACCGCACATGGGGCAGCTCTTCTCTGCAGTTCCTGCACACAACTCAAGTTTTTCCTTTCCAGCGGAAGTCAGTCTACAACCTTCATATGCATGCACAATTGCTCATGTCAAAGCCTGACGTGACTTAACGCATAAAAAAAAAAAATTCCATTTTTTTATCGCCACCCCCCCCCCCTGCTCGAACAGAATTTTTTTCACTCGGGGGGAAGGGAGGGGTTAAGATTTGTGACTCACTATTTAGGGGGGGGTGTCCCGAGGTGTGACAGATTGTGACAAGGAGGAAGGGGTGGTGTTAAAAATCAAAACCTCCGGGGTTTTGATTTTTATGATAAGTTGATCGCTGAAACGATGCTGTATAGGCGCAGTAATAATACTGGTTCTTCGAGCAGGTTTGGCATTTCAGTATCTGGTCAAGACAGTGCGATCCGAATAAGTCATCACTCTTGGATCCTCGTAGAGCTAATTGATTGGGACCCTTTCCACTTCCCCCTTCCTTCATGGGACCCGTTGTACAGTCGGGTCTCCAGGATACAATCCGGTACGTCGCTCCCACGCTCAGCTCGTTTTTCATCCACTAACTTTCCAATTTGTCCTCATCTTCCAGTTTTACCCTCTGCTGCTCTCAGCAGCGTTTCGTCCACTGGTTTCACACTTATACCTTATTTCTTCTCACTTTGAAGTGTACACGCAAAACAAAAATAATGTAGGCCTACTTTACATTATCTCTTCTCACTTAGTGTACACACAAACTGTGTACACATAGACTGTGTACACATAAACTGCGCAGCCTACTTACAGTGTACGTTTCCCACTCTTTATGTGCCTCCGCTTTTAAAGCTGTTTCCGTTTGATCTGTTTCCACCTGTGCAGTGCTCACATTCCTCTATACCTATTTTACTTCCACTGCTAAACCTTCCTTCACATTTCAATATCTATCACGATTTCCTGTTTAGTGTATCTCTCGCCATTTATCAGTTCACACTCAAGGAGAATAATTGACTGGATATTGGCACTCCTATAGCACTCCTTCAGCACTTCATCAGCACTCTATCAGCACTCTGTCAGCACTCCTTCAGCACCCTTTCGGCGCTCCACCTGCACTCGTTAATCTCCTGTCTTTGACTAACCTCACTCGTGCGGCAGATACGAGGCAATTCTAATGACAATTATGTCAGGTGATTTGTCAGCAACAGTGATTTTTTTCGTTGATAACAGCGATAAGCAGAAGTTCATATGATCTACGACAGAGATTCACCTATGATCAGAAAATGAACTTATCTGCCTGGAACTTTGTTGCATAGCTCCCGATACCGGGATAAGTTGAGAACTAACTTTTTTCTCACACCAAGGAATGAAGAATAGCGGAAAATGTAAACCCGTTTTAAAAACTTAATGGTAAATCTTTTCATGGAATATTTTCAGGGCCGTAGCCAGGATTGCATACAAGTGGGGTGCGGGGTTAAAACAAATTGATCACCTTTGTCAAAATTTTCATTTCGGCGCGGGGGGTTGAACTAAAAATATAACGCCTTTTTCAAAAATTCCGGCCCTGAATATTATAAACAGGAATTTTCCCAGACATTCTACGGGGGATTATCAGCTCCCCGTTCAATGTTAATAACTCCGGCTCAATATTCACTAACCCCTACCTGGAGGTTTGAGAATTTTTACTTTTTCCTGCTCGTCAAACTTACAGTAATTTTGGGACTCTTCCCGCCTCCACTTCCTCGCTTGTGTGAATTGTTTTCATGACTAGACGCCCCATAGTTTTTTAGCACAGCCATTACAAGATTATTGGGAAATTATTTAGTCTAGCAACGTTTGCAACTCATATCTCAAAGTTACGGACTCATATCACATCGAATTTCATTATTTCTTAATTAAGGAAATATAGCCTTATAAAGAAATTCATTCTAAAAGATTACACTTCGTTATTAATCATTGAATTTTAAAGTTTCTATATACCGATGGACTATCTGACTTTCAAAACATCTGTCGGGGTGGTGAAAGAATTTCCAATATACGATTAACGGACTCCAGAGCGTGAACCAGCACGATTCTATACCGTCGTATTGCGTTCATGAACTGTATGGAACAATTTAGCTGGTAACGAAACTAGTTCTTTAGGAAAATGTCACAGAAACGGCGAAGCGACATTCATTTGTTAACTAAACGATTCACACTCGACACAGTGTTTTCCATTTTGTCTGATAAACACAGATGAATAAATAATAACGTTATTGTTCCTCCAAGGTGCTGCTTCAATTCACAGAGTTGTAATAAACGACAGCGGAAGCCATGTGATCAGAAGCTGGTAGAAATATAAAAATTGTGCCTCAAAACGTTTGGCTAAGCAATGCTTCGAACACCGAATTTTATTTATAGAAAACGCGGCAAATGTACCGTGTGTACTGCAGCCATGCCGTTTTGCGTCGGTTCTGGGAATCTATAAAAGCAACCTGTAGCTTGTAGACCAGCATCAGGCCGTTTAGTGTCGTAAAAGAAGAAGCAAACAGAGCGTGACGGTTTATCATGCGTGTGCTGTAGGAGGATTCAGGACTCGAGTAAAGGGAGGTAGCAATCCCAACAACATTCAGACGAAAGGAGGATGGGGAGAGAGACAATTCAGACATTTTTAAGAGTGGGGAGGTGTAGCGAATATTCAAACATCTTCTGACGATCGGGGGTGGAAAAAGGTCTCCACGGCTGATTTCTTCTACGAATGGGGAAGAGGGAGATTAAATATATTACACAATTTTGAGGGTAACTGACGAGGGTATTATTCCTTTTCGTTGATCCGAAAGTTCCTGTGTAAATACTTGCAGTTCGATAGATACCGGTACATGAAGTTTAAAAGATTGACAATTTCATATGCTATAGATCTTTCGTAATCCTTTCATTCATTAGATTTTAGCATTCAGCTACCAATTTGCTAATTAATGAATATAATATTATTATTAACTTAATATTAACTTAAAGTCGTTACTATAGCAATTATTATGATTAATAAGTAACGACAACTGTTTTATTATCGCTGTTAACCTGCATTGATGCCTTCGAAGTAATTTAATTGTCCGAATCGACTGTCAAATAATTATTATCCTCTCTATCGGTATTGCATGACTAGAACCGTCCCGGTGGCGTTGCTGTAGACCCGCATGCAGTTAGACTATTATTGGTAACTTTTACAGGGTTCAAAGTAGGATTTATATGGTTCAAAGTAGGGTTTATAGGATTCAAAGTAGGGTAAGGGGTTAGGGTTAGGGCAGCAATTGATTAATTTTGACTATAGCTGTACTATTTCGTACTATAGCTGCGTGACCTAGTTTGCAACTGCATGCGGGTACACAGGATAACGTCCCGGTGACACGGATCAATATCAACACCGAGTGTAAACAGTATTAATTTTGCATAATTATAACGGTGTAATTAACTACCACACGCGCAGGCCTTGTTGTGGGACACTCGGAGGATTCATAAAGCAAAATAATCGACAGATTCTATTTCTATAGTCCCAGCAGCTCGAGATGTTCACAACGTCGTGCAAAGGCGGTGCGTAGTATGGGGCTAAGGGGGCTATGACTTCAAATATTCGAGGATTTTTTTGACACTTTCTCTTCCATCGCCCCATGACACCGGTTTTAAATATTTTCAACGACGCATCCCTCTTCCACATGACAGAAGATTTTGACCTTCGCCTTCAAATATTTAGCATTATGCCCCTCCGCCCGAATATTTTTTGCCTCGCAGCCTCCCGCGCTCATGGAACAAAGATTGGAGCCCCCTAAACCAAAAGATCTATTGAGTCACCTGTGGATGCGTAGACAGCAGATTAGTATACAAAGAAGTTAATGAGATGCACCTTGAATAAACAACCTGTGAACCAGGCTGCGGTCGTAATTTAGACCAAATAGCAACAACCAGCCATAATGCTTCTCTATACCTGTCTCAATCTATATGTTTGTCTGGCTGTCTGTCTGCCTGCCTGCAGTGCCTGGATGTCTGTCTTGTTGTCTGACAATCTGTCTTTATATGTATCTATTTATCTGTTTGACTGCCACATTCTTCTTGCTTCCAGTCAATTTATCATATGAAATTTGGTACATTATACAATTATTATTAGTAGAAAATTATTATATTTAGAAGAACTTGATTTATGAGATCATCCTTTTGTATTGAACTTTGCAACAGGTCGCATTAACACAGCATCTAATATCGTCAACGCTGTTGACAATCGACGCAGTTTAAACAACGACGAAAGTCGTGCGATTAATGGATCAATCTACTATTGTCTATTTCCTATCCTGTGTACGGTATCGCTATTTATCCACTCCGATATAATGCTACCAAATGCCAAACGGTTAACAGTCGAACTAAAACGGAAAACCCATCCAGATTCTACAGATTGCAGAATGCTAATGTCTACAAATTCCAGGACATAAATTATTGCATTTGTGATCAACGTTGAATAAGGGAGAATCTATGGATGGTGTGGGGGGTGTAGGCGGAGGATATGGAAGGCTGCCGAGCCCGGTCCGGGGGGATGGGGAATCCATGCCTGGATAGAGAGTATCCGCGGTGTGTGGCTACACGTGGAAGCGTACAGTAGCTACCACTAGCTGTTATCATCTAATGCATCGGTCCCAATGTGAACCAATTATAGACCAGTATGAACAACAGCGTGGCGAGTCCGGGTTTATGAGAGAGAGAGAGA
>JAQFYQ010003083.1:0-11010 GCA_034694885.1 Buchholzia appendiculata
GTTGCTGTGCATGGACACGGAAGTCTGATCGCCTTCCCTCGCTGTGAACTTGTTGCTGCAGATGTCAGCTCAAGGACAGGAAGTCTGACCGCCTTCCCTCGCTGTGGACTTTTTGCTGCATGTCTGCGCATGGACACAGAAGTCTGATCGCCTTCCCTCGCTATGGACTGGTTGCTGGGGGCTTGTTGCTGTGGACTGGTTGCTATGGACTTGTTGCTATGGACTTGTTGCTGTGGACTGGTTGCTATGGACTTGTTGCTATGGACTTGTTGCTGTGAACTTGTTGCTGTGGACTGGTTGCTATGGACTTGTTGCTGTGCATGAGGGAAGGAGGAGCAAACGCTGTGATGTTCTGTTTGAATTGTAGATATGGTTCTGACTGATGCTTGCTTAGCAACTACGTTAACTTGACTGCGTTTCTGTACTAATTGATTTTTTGTGTTAATTATAGCAAATTGTAAACTACTTTCTCTTGTTCTGTACGATATCTTACTACAAACTTCATCGTAAGATTAGCTGTTGCGTCAACTTTGAAAAGCTTGTCGAAGAATCACTTATTCCCATAACGTCTGACCCATTAACCTGGTAATCTTTTAGGATCATTTCAAAAATCAATCACAAAGTTTAACACTCGGAAGCATTTTTGATATAATTATCATATATGTGTATTATTGAATGTTTGTTCTGATCTATGTTGATGAAAGTAAAAACCTGCAGCCGTCCCATCAAGTAGAGAAGTAGCAAGCCCCCGTTGTTCCCTGTTCTTTAACAACTTTTGGAGAGTTAAGATTGCCAACTATTCAAATGCCGACAGTGCTTCCACATGCCTATGGTGTTTTCACCTGACAGAATGTACAAAATTATCCAGTCTGCAAAAAATTATCTGTCACCAAATCAAGAGGAATTTGTCTAAATATATGTTGCTGGCATCGCTCTCAAACTGCTGCGACAGCTCGCTAATTCGAGTTCCGACGCATAGCTAATTCGAGCCATTGGGAGCAGTTTAACCATTTTATATTGGCATGGAAAACTTTGATAGTTATCCGATTTAAATTATGTGACCTTCCTTTAACTCTTTAAACGTACAATATTTATTCTTTGTTTCACAAAATTCCATGATATATATTTATATTATTATTTCTATTTGTTGTTTTGCTATTTTGCCTTGCATTTTTATACCTGACAAAAGTCCATTTTACCTGGTTTTCAAGTAATTACCTGTCAAGTGGAAGCTCTGTTTGAGAGACTGGTCTGCATGAAGGGAAACCAGCCTCGAGGCAGAGAGACTGGTCTGCATGAAAGGAAACCAGCCTTGAGGCGGGGAGACTGGTCTGCATGAAGGGAAAGAGACTGGTCTACATGAAGGGAAACCAGCCTCGAGGCGGGGAGACTGGTCTGCATGAAGGGAAACCAGCCTCGAGGCGGAGAGACACGAAGCACAGCCGGAGGGAAATAATTGGTATATTTCAGAGTTATTGTTCTTAGTTTTCTTCTTGTGTTGTTTGAAGTTGTTTCACCCGTTCTAAAATCTCTCCATCGTTAACTGTGATATAAGCCTAATGTTTAATGTTCATTTATTATTTTAAATTTTGTCTGTAAACCTTGGGAATCACTTTTATTTGATAGGTTATTTATGTCCAAACTAAAACAAATTAGACTAAAGCAATAGTTTCGCTTAGGTAATTTTGTGCCATATGTTTCAATAGGCAAATGTAAACGGAAGATAAATCCGAATAGACTTATATAGACGTCTATATAGACGTTAACGGATTAAATAAATCAGATAATTTGTATAATAATTATACTATAATCATGAAAATCATTTAAGCCTGACAGCCAGTGGTCGAATTATGGGAAGACCGGGGCTGCCCCCTGAAAGCGCTGATGGCCACCTTGAAGTCTCCCGTTTTGAGGGGTTCAAAGCAAGTGCGATGATCTGTTTGATCATTGAAGGGAACGAGTGAATTTTTAAGGGGACATTTGCCAGTAATTTCAGTAGACATTATGGCCTACTATGCAGTGCATCCAAGGAATTTCCTGAATTAATCTGTATGAATCTAAAATGTTGTATTAACTCAATCTTAATCTAAAGAACATCAGTCTGACAATTTAATAACATTGCAGGCGACGTATATCACAATTTGTAGAACTTGTTCTATAATTATTAATATCTGAGTTTGCTTTTAAACGTCATTTTTAACAATTTGTTCAACTGAAGGGCATGTCAATTTTTTATATAAATCTATTAGCCTAGATTTAACTTTTGCATGATCTGACCTAAAGTATCTATGAGAAATTGGTACCCACACCCCGTGCACTTGGAATCGAGCACGGCCCAACGATAATGTTCTCTGCATTGACTCTATTCTCTACAAACGCTAACAGGTCCGTTGTTTGCTTGAGCTTGTTGTCTTTCATTCTATCAACAGCCTCTACTCACCAGTTGGTCAAAGTTACCTTGGGTGCTCTCATTAATCCTCAATTTCTTTCTGCCTCAGTTCAAACGCTTCGTAATTCTATAACCGATTACAGCATGAGTCAAAGAACCCCTGCTTAACAGCTCAATCGATCTAATCAATTTATACAGCGGTCAGAAGAGGCGGACGTACGCCGTGTGACACCGGAGTTATTCCCGGGCTTGGGGAAAATTACGGTATATTTTTACAACTACAAAGTTTTCTAAAAACTGTCAGGTTTTTCTTGCTTCGTCGTCCTGTTAAAATAAATAGTAATAAATTAATGCGCAACGAAGCGCGTCGAATATGCAAATAATAATAATACGTTCTACACACGGACACATTTTCTAAGCGAAAGTCACGTTTACATCACCGGTTAATCCCCCTTCAGTACATGAATGATAAATTAATGCATGAGCGTAAATCCCTCATTGACGGGGGGGGGCGTCCCCCTCAATATTTTGGTCGAGGGGACGGTGTAGCAATTGCCCCCTAAATCAAATCAACTCTTCCCCTCACAACGAGAGACTGGATCCTCGCTTGAATGAATAGACTATTAATAAATTTGGCATTGCTCTGTCCGAACTCGAACTCACTAAAAGACAGTTATGGCAGGCGACAGACACCGGTGACGGTGTTGTTTGGTTTCAGTACATAGGGGATATATTTTACGACAATTTTCTGGTTCAACTCCCGGCCCAGGCAGTATCATCGGCAACAAAATAAAACAAATTTATATACGCCGTCTTCTCCGTTAATAAAACCGTTTATACTTTGGGATAATTACTCTCCGTGTTTTAATATCTCTGATTAATCTACTTCCGTCTTGATAAAAGACTGAACACTGCCCAGAATTACGCATAAACTATTAATTCATAAAAATGAAATATCTACGCCGTACCGATATTAAATTGTTTGTCTACTGTGCGATTTCGTGAAAATATTTGAGTTGCTTTATGAATATTTTTGTTTAGAAGGGAAACGGAAACGTTATTGTGCAATTCACAGCTATTTTAGTGTATTTTCTCCAGACGGCAGTAGTTTAATCAGAGATGTTAAAACGCGAAGAGGATTTATCCCAAAGTTGTCTATTGTTTGACGCTAAAATGTTACCGTTTTCAAGCCCTAGAGAAGAAATTAGCATATTTCAACAAAATTCCGGTCTGAAATATTAACGTCAATAAAAGTTGATTGCTTAAGTATCACCTGGACATATAATCTTACACGAGAAGAGACAGTAGCACAATGCAAACCACTAGTTGTTCTCCAAACGTCTGGCACACTCACATTGAATATCATCCCATTCAGCAGGTGTTCACAGTGTTCTACTAGTACAACACTGGCAGAGGAAATTGTCTGCTAACGAAGTGCGCCCGAACAATTCTGAAGTAACATTTATCTCATGATTATAAGTTTCAAGGCGACACTTACAAGTTCACGGTACCAAACATGATATCTGCTCATAAAAATTCTTTTGAACCATGGGCGTAGATCCACCAGGGATGGGGGGACGCGTCCCCTTAATATTTTGATTGGAGGGGACGGGATAGGCTGTGTCCCCCTCAACAATCAGGTCTTCGTCCCCCTCAACAATCAGGTCTTCGTTCCCTCAATAATCCATCCTCCGTCCAGGTATGAATACCGTACCCTTAAAACAGGCAGCTCATATCCCGCCCCCCCCCAATATTTTGGTTGAGGAGACGGTATAGTAAATAGCCCCTTAGAAATCCACTCGTCCCCCTCAATGAGACAACCAGACTTGCTTTGGAGCCCTCAAAACGGGAGACTTCAAGGTGGCCATCAGCGCGGGCGGGGGGGGGGCAGCCCCCGCTCTTCCCATAATTCGACCACTGGCTGTCAGGCTTAAATTTCCATGATAATAGTATAATTACTATAAGAACTATCTGATTAATTTAATTCGCTAAGCGTCTATAAGCCTATTCGGATTTATCTTCGACTTGCATTTGCCTATTGAAACAAATGGCACAAAATTACCTAAGCGAAATTATTGTTTTACTTTAATGTGTTTTAGTTTGGACATAAATCACCTATCAAATAAAAGTGATTCCCAAGGTTTACAGACAAAATTTAACATAATAAATGAACATTAAGCATTAGGCTTATATCACAGATAACGATGGAGAGGTTTTAGAAAGGGTGAAACAAGTTCAAACAACACAACAAGAAAACTAAGAACAATGACTCTGAAATATATCGATGATTCCCTCCGGCTGTGCTGCGTCTCTCCGCCTCGAGGCTGGTTCCCTTCATGCAGACCAGTCTCTCAAACAGAGCTTCCACTTGCCAGGTAATTACTTGAAAACCAGGTAAAATGGACTTTTGAGAGGTATGAAAAATGCCAGGCAAAACAACAAGTAGAAATAATTATCCATATAAATATTTACTATTTAAATATATATCATGGAATTTTGTGAAACAAAGAATAAATATTGTACGTTTAACGAGTTAAAGGAAGATAACATAATTTAAATCGGATAACTTTCAAAGTGTTTTCCATTCCAATATAAAATGGTTAAAATGCTCCCAATGGCTTAAATTAGCTATGCGTCGAAACTCGAATTAGCGACTGTCGCAGCAGTTTGAGAGCGACCAAAAAATATTTTGACAAATTCCTCAAATTCCAGATTTGGTGATAGATAATTTTTTGCTGACTGGGTAATTTTGTACATTCTGTCAGGTAAAATCACCATAGGCATGTGGAAGCACTGTCGGCATTTGAATAGTTGGCAATCTTAACCCTCTAGAAGTCGCTAAAGAACAGGGAACAACAGGGGCTTGCTACTTCTCTACTTGATGGGACGGCTGCAGGGTTTTACTTTCGTGAACTTAGATCAGAACAAACATTCAATAATACACATATACGATGTATCAAAAATGCTTTTGAGTGTTAAACTATTGATTTCTGAAATGATCCTAAAAGATTAGCGGTTAAATGGATCAGACGTTATGGGAATAAGTGATCCTTCGACAAGCTCTTCAAAGTAGACGCATCAGCTAATCTTATGATGAAGTTTGTAATAAGCTGTCGTACAGAACAAGAGAAAGTAGTTTGCAATTTGTTATAATAAACACAAAAATCAATTAGTACAGAAACGCAGCCAAGTTAACGTATTTGCTAAGCAAGCATCAGTCAAAACCATATCTACAATTCAAACAGAACATCACAGCGTTTGCTCCTCCTTCCTTCATGCACAGCAACAAGTCCACAGCAACCAGACCACAGCAACAAGTCCACAGCAACAAGTCCACAGCAACTAGTCCACAGCAACCAGACCACAGCAAGTAGTCCACAGCAACAAGTCCATAGCGAGGGAAGGCGGTCAGACTTCCTGTCCATGCGCAGACATGCACAGCAACAAGTCCACAGCGAGGGAAGGCGGTCAGACTTCCGTGTCGGTGTGTTGATGTCCACTCAGAGGCCTTCCACTGCCGGCTGGTCTCAGAGAATACTGCTTACCATCAGGAGAGGCACCCCTCCCAGGCTGGAGCTGCTTCAAGTGGTCAGGTGACACAGCTGCTTGATTCTTAGCCAGCTGCCCAACAGCTGCCACCGGATCAACAACAAAGTCAAATGGTCTGGCAGGGGAACCACTAGGACGAGTTGTACGACCCTCTGATGAACCTTGACCCGTGGCAACCCACTGCTGTGCTGGGCTAACCCCACGCTTCTCTACCTGCTTACTGGGGTGGGATGTTCCCTTTGACCCTCCCACCCTGTCTTCACCACCCTTACTCAGTGACTCGCCCACCATGCCATCGTGTTCATCCACCAAACCGTCCAAGCCATTCACACATTCCAGCATATGGTCCAGTATGTGACCCTTTGTCTGCAGACGTTCCTCTTCACGCTTTACATTGCTCACTCCACTCACAACCTCCTTGTTTCGTCTTGAACGACTGATCGGCGCAGGGACGACACTGGTTGTCACACCATTTGTCTGGTCGTCAGTCAACTCTGTACCGACTTCTATCAGGTTATACTTGGTTGTCTTCTTTTTCTGCTGCTGGGGCTGTTGCTGCTGCGTCTGTTGCTGCTGCGTCTATTGCTGCTGCGTCTGTTGCTGCTGCGTCTATTGCTGCTGCGTCTGTTGCTGCTGCGTCTGTTGCTGTTGCAGCTGGTGTTGTTTCTCTGATCTTCCAGCCAATGCCGATCATTGATGTACTGGAGTCGGATCAACCACTCCGTCCGTCTCCCCGTTCAGCACCCACTCGCTTGGAGTTACTTCCACCAATGTACCCGGACCTGCTGCCATGGCAACAATAGGCGGAGGAGATGGTTCAAAGTCGTCACTCAGATCGATGAGATTAGCGACTGTCACAGACGATGAACTGGAAGCAGTCTGGGCCGTGGTAGGAAGATCAAAGTGATTCACAGTCGATGCACTCGTGGAAGCAACGGGAGGTGGGATGCTTTCAACTTTACCTAGACATACAACAAACACACGCGAACGATATACATCAAGTAATAAGAAGTAGTTATGCAAGACTAGCTGTATATGATAAATGAACATGATGAATCCTTACCATAAGATACAAGACATAGACATACAATTGACATACATAGACATACATAGACATACATAGACATACGCCTGTGATTTGTCACTGAGTATTGTCATATTCACACAATATTAGGCGTGTAACAAATATCGAGTATTATTATTATTATATATATATATTTATATATATTATGTGTATACATATATATATTATATATACATACTTTTTTTTAGAAAGAAGGGTACGAAAAGTCCTGGGAACGAATGGTCTTGGGTACGAATAGTCCTGGGAACGAATAGTCTTGGGTACGAATAGTCCTCGGAACGAATGGTCTTGGGTACGAATAGTCCTGGGAACGAATAGTCTTGGGTACGAATAGTCCTTGAGTACGAATCGTCTTGGGTACGAATAGTCTCCAGTAGGACTTTTCGTACCCGGGTACGAAAAGTCTTGGGTACAAATAGTCTAGAAACCGTAAAATGGCCCCTCATATGAACGGTTCAATAATTTTTGCTGGTTGTATTCATTTAAGTCTCAAATGAGAGTTAAATGAATACAACCATTTGCAACACATACAGTATTTTCTTGACGCATTATATTGCAAGAAGAATGTTCTCCGATTAAACGCATAAATAATTCCCCAACATCCAATTTTTCTTCCCCGACCTAGGATTTTTTGTGCACGCAGTCGGCGTCACCGATGTGTGTACGCCCCTGCCTAACAATGATAAGCATAATAATCTCGTCACACAGTAACCATGTTGGGGGACAGTCAAAACGTCGGCAAACCAATAACGTCGACAAAAAAACGTCGACACGACATAACGTCGGCAGTCAAATCGTCCACAAGGTAAAACGTCGACAAGCCAAAACGTCGAAAAACCAAGACGGTGACGAACCAAGCTGTCGACAAACATAATCTGAAGGCTTATGAATAATTTAACCTCAGAAGTTAATTTTCCATTGTTGGCTACTCGAAATAGTTGTTTAAAACATAGCTATTTTATATAGGCGTGTCTGGTCAAAGACTTGTTGGGTCGGGTCGGGTCAAAGACTTGGTGGGTCGGGTCGGGTCACTGACCAGACGTGATCCATGACGGATATTTTTATTAGGCTTCCAATTTGGACTGCATAGATGATAGTAAAATTGGGTTTTAAGCTTTTGTTGACGTTACATTTATTAGTTCTTTTTATTTTCACGTCAAATGTTGGAACTATGACGTCACTGACTCTAGAGCTTAGACTTCGGCTTGTCAGGAAAGAGCAGGCATTTGCGGCATTTGATAGATCTTATAATATTTTTTCAGCGGCGAAAGTCTGAAAACTGTGCAATAATAATTTTTCCGATGTTTTTTTACAGCTATATACAACCATGCCATCAAGATTAGTCCAATTTAAAGATTTCATCATTATTTTTGGATCAATCTATGCTACTGCTTAAGTATTTTTTTAAATATCGGTAAAAGTATCGCTATTGATATTGTCAATACTTCTCTAAAAAGTCATTGGTAGTGCCAATGTTTTTCTACATCAACATCAGTGTTTTATTGCGAATAATCTGTAGGAAGAGTATGTTATGGGTATTGCCAATTCTTATTAGTAGTAGGTTTAATTGTTATCAACCCTGCCAACACTTCATTAAAAGTAATTTATGAATTTTATTGTGGAATCCACCTTGAAGAATAGGACCGAGTCGATCGTAATTGAGTGGTCAATAGTTGTAGTTAGTCTCAATAGAATATAGAGCACAGAGTCAATGATATTTACTGAATATTTACCGAGGCCAATATTTAAAAACAAAGTATATCCATTTGCAAAGGAGTCAAAAATAAAATATCGATGCGTACAGATAAAACAGCTTTTGACGTGCCCGTGAAATTGTGGACTTTCGTTTTGTGCAAAAACGGACTTAGATGGACTAGAATAGAAACATTAGCATTTTTCGAGTTAATGTTTGAAAAATTGTGATGAAAAATGCATGCATGTTGATAAAGAAAACATCTTTGATTAGAACGTTGCACGAATACTGGCAGCAGTATGAAGATTGACTCAAAATGCTGTGCAAATACATACCAGGCCAAAGAGCAATTGAAATTACAGGACAATTGCACACTGTATGATGAAGGAAACCTTGTGAGCCTTGAATAAAATGCAATATTACACATTGGTCTAATAGTCTTATTTTTAATTTTAATGCCTCTAATTTCATTTTAATAAATCTGTGCCAATTTTATGAATTAGTAACTGTATACTGCAATTGTTTTACATTATGTATGTCAGCCGTGGACATATTTTTTGCTCGAAATTCAAGCTTCAATGTATGCATTTGAATCATGAAGTACTTCTAGGAGAAGCACTGTCATACAAGTGATGTCATACGTTATGTCATACAAATCAATTAAGTATGACATAACAAGGTGATGTCAAATTTTCGCGGGTCAAGACGGGTCAGGATTCTGTGACCCGACCCGACCCACGGACTCTGACCCGATCCGACTCACTGAACTCTGGACCCGACCCGACCCGCCAAATTTCCTAAAAATGCGGACCCGACTCGCCTCGACCCAACCCGCGGGTCAACCCGACTCACGTCCAACTCTGTTCTAGATATTCCTATTGCGCATTGTTCACGAAAATCGTTCAAAGTCAGGTTTGATCAGAATTAAATCTGCATCTTAGCATTGTTTCAAAATCTGAAAATTGTCTTAAGAGTCAATAGCTACTGATTTTGCTGTAGTTAGGTCTCAACGTCAATATGCTTACCAATAAGTGCACGACTCATTAAGCACTTCTCAAATCAAATTATTTCGCCCAACAGTTGGACTCGTGACGAAAATAAGTTATTTAAATTATTTAAATTGCATTGCTCACAATTAGATAATTACATGGTCACACTTTGTATACGCTTTGCACCTCGTTTGTTTCCGACTGTGTAAAACGAAGTTCATTCCAAAATTCAATTGAATTACGTCCGAACTGGCTGTCATTAGCCTCACACCGAACTGAACCTCTTTCAACTCAGAATCGACTTCTTCCGTTGTAATTCGCTAGTTATCATCTCAGTTAGACAGGCATAACGTGACATTCTCATAATCCATGTATATACCATGATTTCACTAACACAATTATATACAACTCGGTTGTTGTTGATTAATCGATCGTTGATATATCAAATGAAAAATAAAAGCTCCATGAGCATCCTCACTTCGATCCCAAATATTATAAATTTACTAACAACGGCACGTATATTCAAGAACATTATTGTTATGATGATCTAAAATAAATTTCACTGTTCACATAGGCTTATCTTTAACTTTCATTCAGTTGACTCTCGGTAGTGAATGATTCTAGAAAGCATTGCTCTGAATAATTGAAATAAAGTTCTGCATAGATCGCAATATGCTGGGTCAGAAAATATTCAATCAGTATACTCTGGTTTAGGTACATCAACCTATATCGAATAAACATATTTAATTGTTCAGAACTTCTGACTTTAGGTTTCTGCACGCGACATTTTCTCTTTGTCCTCTGGTATGAGTCTCTTAAAATCGTTATAACAATGCTAGCGTGCAATTAGACTCAGGAATTCAGGATTTGGAACCAGCCGAATCAGGATCCTGGCAAGCTCGCCTTGTTGCAGTACAGAAATGTTCCGTGAGGGTGGGTTAGTTCCTGTATAATGTAATTCGAGGTCTATGCTGAGAATTGTTGATGAAACAATTTAACAAACTATTCCTTAATCGACAGACATCAATTCTAGTGGCTATAGTTTCTTAGTACAGTTATTTTAATTCAGAATTTCAGTCAGAGGTGGTTTCTACAAATGTCCGAACGTGTTAGTTCTAGTTGCTTCGAAAGTTGTTTCGAAAGTTACAACAGTACTGGTCGCTCCAAAGTTCGGTGGCCGGACATAACCTCCCCCCCCCGGACAAACCCCCCCCGGTCAAACCCCCCTCGGACAAAACCCCCCCGGACAAAATCCCCCCTAGGACAACCCCCCCCCCGGTCAAAACCCCCCTCCATCGTCAGACAG
>JAQFYQ010003084.1:0-11010 GCA_034694885.1 Buchholzia appendiculata
ACAAAGAGAGACAGAGAGAGACAGAGACAGAAAGAGACAGATACATAGATGCAGATACAGATACAAAGAGAGATAGAGAGAGACAGAGAGAAACAGAGAGAGACAGGGAGATATTTTTAATTATTACACAACATTCTCAACTAAGTGCAAGCTGTCAATATTAGAATGTTGCTGTCGAGTGGTTTGTATTGCCTGTTAAATGATCTACGGTTCCTATTCAACTCAACGCGAGGCATCCTGAACTGAGACATCAGTGGAGACGTTCATAAAATGGTTTTGCCTGAGGACATAGGCAAGTACAACGCTGTGGGAACACAGCTCAGTGGCTAGTACTGGCTACAAAATGTGTCTCCTCGCTTTGCTCCCAGGGTAGACATAGGGTTTATCGCTCCTCGGTGTCAACAGCCTCCCAGCAAAGCCGCGGGGCGGGGATCATTACCCCTCACCCCTCACCAAATACTTTCATTAGAACTCTGACCTCTGACCTCATTTGATGTCTCACCTGTCTAATGTAGGATGATCATGTTACATCAGTCTATTAATAGATTGTCCCGTGACAGTTGCTGCCAGGGATTTAAGGGAGTACATGACACGTGTACGAGAAAGTGTGGTAAGTGTATTGTAATGTATACACTTATATAGTAATACACTTATAATGTATACACTTATATATATGTACTGTACAGTATGTGTACACGTCAGATTAAACATGTCAACTCAGATAGGGTCACTGCGCATAGCGTGACGCCATGTATGTGACGTCAAATAGTGAGATGTGATCAGTTGTGTCATCTGACCCTAAGTGTCACATGACTCGTCACATGACTTATATGGTCACGTGACTCAACTGTCAGAGGTCAAAATGCGTCATCAGGGTCAGATCCCGTAGCACATGACCGCATGACACCTCACATCATTGTATGACTCATTGAACCCTGTCATGTAGAGTTACATGACAGGGTCAGTGTCACTTGGCGTCATCCAGGGACATAATGACGTCGTACAGTCATGCAGGATCACATGGGGTCAAATGACGTCATGCAGGGTCACCTGACATGATACAGGATCACTAGATTCTTTACAGGATACATGATAACATAAAAATCGCATGACTTCATACATGAAACGGTCATAAATGATAATGACATCATACGGGGTCATAATGACGTCATGAAAGCTCACTCAACCCTGTTCCTGTTATGAAGAGATTACCTGAAAGAGTGTTGAGCCGCTGTACAGTTCAAATATGATGCACCCGATGCTCCACACGTCACATGACTGAGACCAGCCAATCTCTGCACAGAATACAAACATGACTGACCAATCAGAGCGCAGCTTACATACAGCTAACTATTTACTGTCAAGTATTAATTGTTAACTATTGGACACATTTAAAATATAATGGGATACATCAAAGTCATAATTTCGATTTGTCTTTGGAAATACATTCATTAACGTTTAAACTTTGAAACAATGCTTTTTAAACTGCTACTTGACACCTGTTTAACTGAAATCAAACTGCTTGCTTCCCATACTTTATCGGTATGTCTACTTTCTCGAAATTAGATGAATTGTAATTCTAATCTAAGTCGCGAGCAACTGACCGAGAACGACCTCTGGCGCCCGGTAGTGGCGGGTTGAGACGATCGTGCTGTGATGTTCGTGGTCGAACGTTGCTGAACCAAAGTCAATGAGTCGCACATCGGAGCATTTGATCTGTCGTATGTTACGCTTCTACAACCATACAAACATACATCATCAGCATCATCATCATCATCAAGTGTTGACATATCGTTTGTGGCGAGTTTTGATCATCTGATGACGCCATCCAACCAGATCAGTCTTGGTCTTTCTCTGGTTCTACCAGACACTAACTTCTATCAATAATAATCTGTTCCTCTCCAGTCTCCCACCCAGGTCCAGCATATTCTAACATTCGCATCTTTATATTTCCTTTGAGAGTTAATATTCATTTGCGTCCTTTCCAGGTCTTGCTTGTCGGTTATTTTGCTTTTCAACTTTTCTTCAGAATTCTTCTGAACAACCATTGGCCATCTCTTGATTTGTTGCTTTATTCCTTGTCAAACTGCCGTATTCACGGTTCAATATCTATAGAAAACATAACATTATGATATTTCAGCTTGAAAATATGACATTTTGACATTTTAAAATCTGTCAGAAAAAATTAGCCATTTTGTACTTTTTCGAACATACAAGCAAGCATGCCATGCAAATACACACACCGACAGATCCACGCAAGCATATAGACATAATTTGCCGGTCTATAAGCAAAATCAATGACATGAGTCACAACCAAACTTTCTTCAGTTTTCCTTGCTGTGTTCTCTTAGGAAAAATTAAAAATTCAACTCTTCAATAATCATAATCCTTTATTTACAATTTCAACCATGTAGCTCATTTAAATACGCTCTTTCTCTTGTGTCATATCAACTCAAAACTGTAGAATAGGCCGAAACAGTATTAAACAATTATTGCATCCATGTGAAGTGTGAGATGCTGCTTACTTTCTTTGCGTTGTAGATTGTATCATAGTCGGACTTTACGAACAGAACGTTCTCTGGTTTGAGATCAGTGTGAGTTAGATGAATGTCGTGAAGAACTACAAACAAACACAGATCAGGTATAGTGTCACTGTCATCGGAGCCTTTTCTACAAGTGGATTCAAGAATAGGATTATTCTCCGGTTATTGATACAAGCACTACGTTTTACCACCACGCTATCAGTACTACGGGTCATTGATAAAGGTGATTTAATAACGTCATGATCAGGCCTATGTGAACTTACTTCTCCCAGAAATAACCTTTTAATAATACAATATACGATGCACTGATGATCCAGAAGATAATAATAATGGTAATAGAATAAAAAAGTGTTGCATATAGTCTGCAGGAATTTACAATGTAACGCCAAGCATACACCTTATCGTCGGATTTCCTTCCTGAAACCAGACTCATTTGAACATTTTGTCAAGCCCAAGGTCAAGGTGATGACCACAATTATGATAGAAATTACTAAGGTTCTGGGTGCTTTGATTAATAACTCAATAATAATTATGATCTCGAGTGAAACAGCGAACATGAACTTATTTGCTATCATCAGGTAAGCAGACTTTTCTCCATGATTGCATAGGCGCACCTTTTGACGTAATAGTCGTATTGACTTTTAGTCGTATCTATTGAAAGTGGCGAAGCTAGACGTTTTGGCTTAGGCACGGGGCTTGAAGAATTATTCGACGAGCGAGGGGGTGTTGAGGAACAAAACATTTCGACGAGTGAGTGGGGGGGGGGGGGGGGGCTGGTAGCAGCGCACAAATTTTTTTTTCTCACAGAAATTCCCTGATACGAAAAGCCCTCGACATGCGTCGCCTACGTCTACTGAGCTAGTTAATTTGGTATATTTATACAGTGGCTGCGAGGTGCATTAGTCTAGAAGGCAAAATAACTAACGAATAAAATAAATATATGCAGAAAAGATCTAAAATTTCTGATACTTTATAAAAGCAGAGCAACCAATAAAACTGTGCTACAACGTACATTTAACGGCCTTGATAATCTGATATGCAATGTGTCGAACTTGCTCCATTGGATACGGGTGATACCCGTTCTCTTTCTACAACGGGCAGGCCATACAAACACAACAGTGAGTCAAAGTCATCAATTAGTTTTATACTAGTTTCAACTAATAACATTTATTTTGCACAAAATAATTGATTGCATTTCTTTTCTGCAATTTATATTCTTATGCATTCGTCTCATAAAATAATAGAAGAGGTCAAATTAATGTATATATCATTCAATAAGTAGCCGAACAATATGACAACTAACATGTATCATATTGATTAAAGTCACAGTATAATCAACATAATGTATAAATGTAATTTTCACAAATGTTACCAGAAAATCGAAGACGCTAATTCCGAGGATTTCAAACGTGATGCAGATATGACCGTAGTAGTCGAAGCAGGACAGCATGCGCACGCAGAGACTGAAAGCAACAGTGTGAACAAGAACTTACACATTTAATAAAACAGTATCTAGTTTCATACATTCGGAAGCCATTACAAACTCTTTAATTCATCAGATTATCTAGATAATAAAGCAACATTTGTTTGGATGAGTGTTTGGTTCTTTCATTGTCTTGCACTTTTTGTTGACTGTTTGAATTGACTTTGTCGTCCAGGCTCGCAAAGTCTGATAGACTGTTACTGCTGCACTTTGTTTGATGTACAATGAAAGAGCTGTGATATGATTCAGAATTAAGATTTGATTCAAGTATTGATATGCGTTTCTTGGGGGTCTGTGTAATTCAGTTTTGCTTTGCAGTATGTGCTTTGGGACTTTATCAATTTTTGGGCTCAATAAAAACATCCTGAAAAGAGACATGGTGAGACTAAACTGATTAGTTTTAACGAAAACAACTGCATCCAAAGACTCCATGACATTAATTTTTTACATAATGTGAATCCATTATGCTGAATCAATTTATGATGTCCATGGTATTAACAGAACAACAAATGAACGACAATACGAGAAAGAAAGAAAGAAAGAAAGGACAAAATGGCAAAAAGAACTACAACACGCACACGTTGTAACGTCTAAATCGCAAAATATTTTTAATAAAGGTGAAGCGTTAAATCTATGGTCGACATCTATTGACTGAGTTACGTTTGCTGCTTAATGATATTTCTCACACATTTAAATAGAACTGCAACACGCATATTAGATTCAAAATATTCTTCTACAAGACGTTTTTAAAGAAGCGCAATAATAATCGCAATTTGCAAAATCGCAAATCGCAATAATAAAGTTCGATATATTTTGTTGTTGTTCTGAAATAACCTTCATATTTTGTATTTTATTTTACAGAAACATTTAATGAAGAGGCTGGGGCACATAAAGAGAGATAGAGGACAGAAATGAAAAGAGAAAAAAGAGAAAGAGGCGTTAACCAGAATGAAAGATGGAGGTGAGTCGGACAGCGAAACAGAAATACGAAGGGAGAATGAAATAGGAGGGAGAAAGAGAGACAGAGAGAAAGAGAGAGAAAGACAGAAAAAGAGAGATAGACAAAGGGAAAGTCACGATAAAATCATTATCGCTGATTTTGTTGTGTTTAAATGACCGCAATCAATCATTACATTATACATCTTTCATTTCATCACTATCATTTTTTAGCTCTCATACTTGTTTCCCTTTGGATCTTTCTCTCTCAGTTTCTGCAGGACATTGATTTCAAGTTTAGCAGCTTCTCGATACTTGTCCACACACTTGACAATCTTCAGCGCCACGGTGTCGTAGATCCTTTACAATACACACACAGACAACTCGAATGTGCACCAAGAAATCGGTTACATTCTTCACAGCAAAGCATGACACAGATACACAGTACTCACAGAAAATCCTATACATATTATACATATCATATATCATATGTCTAAATCAGGCTGTGTCCGCACTATTCTAATATTAAAGCAACTAACATCGGGTTGGGTTGTGCATGAGATTACACACTTTACTGTGCATACGCATAAGAAAATTACGCCATCAAAATAACAAAATACACACTATAGTTTTTGAGAGTTAGAATGCATGACACACGCGCAATTATTCAGCATGCTGTAGTCACATTCAAAAATTGATAAATGCTTTGGCATTAGGCAGAGTATCCGATTGCAAAACACTTGTTCCATTCAATTCTAGAATTGTGCTCTTTAAGCAATTGTGAAACATTAGAGACCGTATCTCCTTACAAAGATATAGGAAAACTTTTTTTGCAGGTCGACTCAACGACTGAACGTGAAACTGCGAATATGCTATCTTAGAACGAAACTCTTGCGAGGAATAGAATTAACAGTTAATATTTTAAATGCATTTTAATTGCAAAAACTAAAATGACAACTACACTGTAATTGTACCTAATTTCTAGTGCTACATGTATACTGAGGGTTAGTTCAGTTTAAAGCTACACAAAGTTTAGTATCTGAGCTATTCACATACTTGTGGAGATCTTTACATTCAACCACTTTTCCAAAAGTTCCTTCTCCTAGCGTCCGCAATATCTGATCTGAAACACCAACAATTTCATGTGAATTAATCAATTGAATTTTAAATGAATGAATTAAAACAATAACAGTTGCTGTATTTACGCCAGGCGGCTCCCTGAGCTCTTACAAGTGTCACAAATTTTGCGTGTAATTCACTAGCCTCGCACCTCTTCTATGACATCTGTAACTCTTCTCTTATCCTATCTACAACCATTCTAGGATTCTAAAAATTGTGAGTGCATGATACCCATTGGTGTTCGTTTGAAAAATTTCTCGCCATTCAATGCATCTAAAATTCCTTCAGAAATCTTCATATTTAATCTTAAACTGCACAATGATTGCTGAGAATTATTCCCCTTTTCACTTAAAATTACTGTTCAATAGCCTCAAAATTCTCCCCATGAATCTTTCACGTTCATGTTTTACTCCTCTTTCTCTCGCAATTCTCTCTGTGATTCTCGTCGAGACAGTCCCTTATAGAATCATTAGAACAATTCTTCTTCTATATTCCTCGAGTTGCAGTTGTGTTTACATTTAGATCTCCGTGTTAGATATCGCTCGTGTAGATCCTGTGTTTATATCATGCACGTTTGTGCCGCCAATCTTGCCATTCGTCCAGTATTGTTTTCACTATTCCAGGTTTCCGCGAGTACTTCGTTCCATTTTATTCATTCCATTGAATTCATTTCGAAACTTACACCATGTAGGAGGTGCTTGGGCGTTTATTTATTTATACCCATTTAATTTTGATCATGGCAATGCAACATACATTGGGTTCAACAAAATTGCAAACTGAGAGTTTTAACCGGCTTCCAGATGAGGCTGGGAGGTCGTAGCAACCTAAACTTTAGATGTCCCGTATGAATTAAAATCATTGGAAAATGGGTTGCAAAATCATCTAGAACGGAACAAAAATTAGAGAAGCAAAGTGGTCAGTAGAAAATGTTGTTGCTCGATACACCCTAAGACGTTCACCAATTTTCTGAAAATCAATTATAGTCAAATTGGACCCATGGAGCTTTTGGCTCTACACCTGACGAACAAAGGTGTCTGATTGAGGAGTGAGGCATTATAGGTTGTATAGAGTGAGGCATTAGAGTTCGTTACAATACCTTAATTAAAAGCACGAGTCTTCTAGGCGTTACTCAGGAGTAAATTAATCAATTTATCATAATCAATTCTAAGCTGCACTGAACTTAATTCTCTGCAATTTTTCTTCATTAAAAACCGCGCATCAATGACTTCTGAGAGATACACTGTGAACGCATGCCCTAGGGCAGACACAGGTACTGTGTATGCCCTAGGGCAGACACAGATACATACACATAGGCAGACATACACGCATACAGACACATAGGCAGACACAGATACATACACATAGGCAGACATACACGCATACAGACACATAGGCAGACACAGATACAGACACACAGGCAGACACAGATACATACACATAGGCAGACACAGATACATACACATAGGCAGACATACACGCATACAGACACATAGGTACGCATATATGCACATGCATACAGGCACTGCTAGGCATCTTCGTCTGACTTATTTCCCCACCCCTACAGTCTACAGACGCACTCGTGAATTACAAGTACTGTTGAGTCTAATGAGAGCACGCACGCTGTAACAGTTATCAAAATTCCTTTCTTTAAAATTTTAAGATAATTCCTTTTTTTCTCTTCTTTTCTTTATCTATTACAAGGACTCGAGAGACTGTACGAAATCCAGGACCGTAGTGCCATTGGAATTGTATGCAATTGAAATTGGAAAATATTAAAAAATATTGAAAAATCATTTTCTAACGAGTGTTCAACGTACGTGTTTGTTTCGGTTCGCATCTGTGAACTGGAGCATTTAAGAATGCATGTAGACATTCGCCAATGCGTCGTAGTACAGCGCTCAGTCATCACAGAATATTTAATTATAAGTGCTTCTGAATAAAATTATTTCGAATAGGAATGCTACGTCTGAAAGATAATTTAGTAGGCCTACCTAGTGAGGCAGCATAATAAACGATCTGGCGAAGAATGTTTCATACCAAAAAAAATTCCACGTGCCCAATGGTTCAAGTAGCAACAATTGCGGATTATTGAATATTACCAACCGGATCAGGACCGTGGCTCGAACTTTAATATCGAGAGGGAGGACCGTGGCGGTGAACAACGGAATAATACATCAAGTTAAGAAACAATGTCGTTTCGAAAAGTTAGACGGACGTTTATATTAAATACGGCCTTGAATCTGATTACTCAATGCTGGAGAGAAACAATCACCTCTAAAAACTGTTAGAACAATTTGGATTCAGCACACGGTATTACGCGAAGACTACTTAGAGGAGAATTGTTGAGAGATGTCTTACTAAACAGCAGAATGCTAACGAAGAAGTCAAAGGCAGAGACGGCCAATTATTGACATGCTAGACGAATTACAAGTACGGTACCAGGGAAACATGAAAAGAAGTATAAAATACAGAGTATAGGACAGGACGGAGATGATGGAAGCTAGGGACCTACTGAAACGTAAAGAACCAAGACCCTTCCATCGTCAAGTTCCATGCAAGGGTCTTAGATATTCGTAGGATATTCTTAGACATGCAGTTCGAAAGAATATAAACATTCAGTCTGCAGAACACACACACATACCAAATCACTCACACATTTAGTGCAGCTTAATAATCCAGAGCTGAATTTAAGGGCTTACGGCAGATCCTTAGTCAGAATTTCATTGGGGGGGGGGGGGAACGTCCAAAAATATGACGACCTTTACCAAATTTCCTTTTGGGATTGTTTTAAACCTTTTTCAAGAAAATGTCAGAAAAACATACGTTTTACATTTCGGTTGTTGTGAACCGTAACCCTTCTCCTCTAAAATGCGGCCATTGTTTAAGAATTCAACCCCACCCCAAACGAACCATTTCTTCTTCAAATGATGTAGGTTTTTATCGCCGCCCCTCCCCCGAATCGGCCCGATCGTCAGACAAATTGTCGGCGGCCCTTAAGCCCCTCGGAAATTAAATCCTGGCTTCGGGCTTGTAATGATCTGAGCACTTTCCTTGAAAAAGCACTTACATTAGCTCACATAAATGTTTCTCTGATCTACAGAAATGATTCACTGTTCAACCAGGTATTGAGATGGATAACAGTTTCCGGCAGCAGACCACTCACTGTGCTCACAATCATCAATCTCTCCAGTGAAAAGGTTTCCGAGATCAGGTGGAACAGCTTTGGACAGCTTAATGATTTGTGGACCCATTTCTGTCAGTGTGGATAGAAATAAACCAACCTTACATCATCATAAACACTTGCAACCAGGTTAAACGTGTAACAACAACTACACCGATGACTCATTTGCTGTCAAAATAATCAAAATGCGCATTATATTTCGTTGACAAACTTGTATAATGGAATCGAACTACACAGACAAAAGTAATGAGAAAAATTGTATTAGTTAAGTGCAGCTTCGTTGTTTATTCAAATATTTTATCACATCAACTGATAATTAATTGGCGTTACTGATCTTTGCAACTTTAGCTATAAGAAGGCATACAGACAAGATTATGCCAAAAGAAATCAGGTTTTCCATAAATTCCATGAAGTGATTTATAGCCTATTGTACTGAAATGCATCGATTTAGTTTCGTTCAAATTTGATGTTTTTATCTCACATTTTGCATTATAATTGATTGATTTTTTATTATCAATCCCTGATATATATACCAAAATTCCGAAATGTTTAAAATACCATGTTATACACTTTACAAAAGAGAAAATAGCAAGACGCTGATATAAGGGAAATCTAATGATTCGTTGTAATCGTTTCAGCCATTTCGCAAGTTTAATTAATAAATAGTTAATGAAATCAATAGAATATTACCAAATTTACACTAAAATAATGTCATAGTTAAGCTTCGCTAAAATAACTCAATGCTTATTAAGTTTAATTAAATAATAAACAAATTAATTGAGGTTAACATTGACTCGTCACAAAATAATTATATTATTGATTTTTATAAATGTATTCTATAGCATTAATTAATCCATCAATTGTTACTATATTTATTTGTTATAAAAGCAAATCAATGTATCAATCATTCACCTCATGAGCTAAACGCTATCATGATTTTTATTATTGAGCCTTGTAATGAAGAGAAATGTAAAGTTCTTACAGCGATCAATGAGGATGTCATTGCGTGAATAGATGAGATGACCGTCCGTGTCCTCTAGGATCCTTATCGGTCGCGTTTTCTTCACTTCTCCCCCAACAGCTGCAGCAACCTGTAACAAACCACCCAAACGAAGACGTTTTCATTTAATTTTATACGATGACATAAAGCATATAAACTTAAAAGACAACAGTAATTTTAAAATAGTGATGAAAAATTGATGTGCACCGGCCGCTTAACGGCTGCGCGGTAGTAGCACAGCACTGGAACGGGAAGATACAACAACGTATGGAAGTTGGTCCATGTGAAGAGAGCAACGCCAAGAAGAATGGAGCACAGGATGTGAGCAGAGTAGTGAGTATGGAATTGAGCAGAGGACAATATGGGCAGAGAATTAACTAGGGAACTGAGCTTGCTCAGACAGACAGCAACGCGTTTGTTAAAGAGCATATAAACAAAACAAATGACTAGAAGCGTCAATTCACCAATGGAACAAGATAAATTGTAATTTGATTCTATGTTTTCAAAAGCAGCAAATATATTTATTGTGCATAGTATTTTGGGTTTGTGCAAATTCAGTGTATTTTATCATATTGGCGAATTACAGTAAAGAGGGAACTGATTTTCTGCTGTTGCTTCAGTGGCGATTCTAAGGATGCAATGGTTACCACAATACTCGCATATTATGATTCACTCAGGAATCAAATTTTACTGTCGGAAGGAAGAGAGAGAGCGTGATCATAGATAGAGAGAGAGAGAGAGAGAGAGA
>JAQFYQ010003085.1:0-11008 GCA_034694885.1 Buchholzia appendiculata
CGCTCTCTCTCTCTCTCTCGCTCTGCCCTCTCTCTCTCTCATCTTTGTTCGCTTTCTTCTCTCACCATCTCTCTGCCAAAACAGTGTCGTCCACTGTCAAAACAGTGTCGTCCACTGTTACATTAATTGGTCGATGGGGGGGGGGCGGCCGCCGCCATGAAACTGGCCAATCATTCAGTATAATAGTATGTCCATGCTGAGCATTGCTCTCTTTCTCTCTCGCTCTCCTCTCTAAGCTATTATCTGACGAGACTAATGGGCGCGTCTCCGGTACTGAATGACACTTTGTTGTTGCCTTGACTAGCAGACTGAGTTTGGAGCTGCCTTTCATATGCTAGGTGTAGAATTCCGGCCCGTATTCACACTCTCTCACCTGAAACTGCAGAACCAATGGTTCTGTTGTACACTTCTCTGGCAAAGAAGGTGAATGTGTCGTCGACCAGCAGCCTCTCATCGTTACCTTTCTTGCTTCAGAGAGGTCTTGATCACTCTCGTGTCGAGCAAGCTGTGCATATCCTTGTGATATCTTGCATTGTTGAATCATGCTCATGTCGTTGTATGCTCAACTGTGACTATATTAGGTCAGCCAATCTGAAGCTTCAGTGTCTGACCCGTGCAGACCACCATCGGGCCTCGTTGCCTTGTCTCCGCACTCCACGGTCACAAAGGTCAACAATGATCAGATCCCATTTCTTGCTGCAGAATCATGCTCAACGATAGAATCATTACGTTTTAATTGTGCAAACTAACAACGTATGATAACTGACTGCATGGTCTTCATTTAGTTGACGGCTATGCTTTGGACTGGCTGACTTCACATGCTAAAGTGTGCATTTTTGTCGATGAAAGACGCTTTTTAGTTATTTCAATATTTAATTTAGAACGAGTGACTTGCAGAATCTCTCGTTGTCATCGTCGACAGTCTAGAATTTGATACAGTATATGGACACATAAGTACACACAACCGCAGACGTTGTGAATTTCTAAAAATCCGGTTGATAAATAGCCAAGTTGCTTCCTGCACCAGTGACCTGCCGTTGTTGTTGTTGTTTGATGAATGTTCTTTGCAGCTCTTGAATAGATTTCTCCTGTTGGGCCTGTGAAGAGTTGACAACGTTTGTTGTGGAGCATTTGTTGACGACTAAGATGAATAGCTTCTCAGAGTCTCTCGCTAACAGAACGTTGTGATTGGTCGCTGCTCGTCGCGTTGTTCACTGCTGATAGGCTGTTCAGTAACTTCAGTAGAAGCAAGCTGGTGCACATGTCTGAGAAAAAAAGTTCCGTCTCTAGGCTTCTGACCAATGATCCCTTGTACCTGAGCATTACCTGTATCGTCCTGGGGATTGAGAGAATACCTGTGTGATTGGTTTCTCGTGCCACAGCCTTTACTAGTATCGTCACGGGGATTGAGAGAGAATACCTGTGTGATTGGTGGCTTGTGTCTGCGGTTGTCGACACTTGGTTCAGTTGTTATTGTACTGAAGCCGTCTAGTGCTCACATCACAAAGCAAATCCAGCAAACAAACTAAAGCATGCATGTACCATTCATTATGTCAAATATTAGTGCACAGCAGTCTAATACTTTACAGGCTCTGAAGCATTATACAAACTTGTTATGGAGTGTTGTAATTCAGTATTTGAACGTAATTTAGTGGACGAGTGGCTGATGGAGGTGGTCGACTGAGATGAAAACCTTGATCCTAGTTCACCAACTTTCTCTCGATTTTGTTTCCAGCTCCGGATGAGTGACTCGAAAAAATCGTTAAAAATGTGTTTTTTGTGGGGAATTTTATCGAGTGGACAGAAAAATAGCTTGGACCTAATGTTATAATAGGAGGATATGCTTTTGTGTTGTAGCTGTTACGTACTGTAACCAGCACAGTTGCGACAAGGGCAGCAAGTGTGTTCCACTGCCGTACGTCTGTGACGATGAACCTGATTGTGACGACCTCTCTGACGAACTGAGCTGTGGTATGTACTCTCAGTAGAATCTTCATCATCTCTTTGCTTCAGTAGATTTAGGTCAACTTCTGGAATATTGATTATATTCCAAGGTAGGCAATGGCGTTAGAAGTTGGGAGGTCTTGAAGGTTAGGACTTGTTTGAATATTGTAGTAGGTCCAATGTATGCTTTTAAGAGGTTTTGGAGATCTATGTAAATTTAAAAATATTGCTTTTCTGTGTGTTATACATTAATGTAGACCCATAATACAGCAGTTCTTTTAAATGCAACTGACCTTTGGCTCCACTTGTTTTCCAAATGTTTTCAATCGGATCTTACAAAATTATTGTACTTAATAATTTGCTATTTTTTTGTGTTTTTTATTGTGTGCGTGCTTCCGAAGGATTGCAGTTATATGTAATGTATTGTTGTCCAATGATAATCTTGATGTTATGTGGATATGTATGCAGCCAACAGAACTCAGTGTGAATCTCCCGATGACTTCCTCCGTGTGTGTGTGCGTACGTGTATGTATGTTTGTGCCTGTATGTGTGTGTATGTATGTGCCTGTATGTGTGTGTATGTATGTGCCTGTATGTGTGTGTATGTATGTGCCTGTATGTGTGTGTGCAGTCAACAGAACTCACTGTGAATCTCCCGATGACTTTCTCTGCTTCGACAGTCATCACTGTATCCCGATGCGCTGGACGTGCGATGGAGAACAAGACTGCAGGGATAATTCCGACGAAAATACCTGTCGTAAGTTCTTGCGCGCATTTTTACTTGAAGAACTCGCAATTTTCTGTCTAGTCTGTTTTGCCTGTTTGGTCATTTAATCTAATTACGATTATATTTTAAATATTTATGCTTATTTCATTATTGTTTTTGTTATTTAAATTAAATTCTGCAATAGCTGACAACATTTCAGGCCATCGGACCATAGGTGTCTAGATTAGAGTCAGATGGAGTGAACCAGAATAAAGTACAAAATATTAAAACTTAATTTAATTAAATTAGGCTAATACAGCGATGATGATTTTTAATAATTCTGATTTGACAGTACTTGTTAGTGTGGTCAAAAATGTGTTCACTTTGAATTATTTTTATATTAAACGTGAATGGTCACTTTGAATTATTGTGATATTGAACCTCTCGTGAAAGCGGTTGAATGCAGTCAGAGTGGATCATATGAATGCGAGATAATTCTCGGAGCTGAAACGGTGTTGCTTATATCTCAGGGATCACATGGTGCTACATTGTTGTTGGCTGTAAATGTTTGAGAGGTTGATTTGCTTGTGCTTTATTCTTGATCCAAGCCTGGTCATATGAACGTTTTGCGTGGGAGGTTTATGCCTTGGCAAGTTGCCAAACATTGACAACGATTGAAGTAATGTTGAATGAACTATTAATGATCATATTATTGTTGTTTTTATTGTCGTTATAAACAAAATAAATTTATTTAGTTCAAATTAATTCAGATAAATGGAGTTGATATAGTAGATCTGGATTATTATGATACATAAACTCGTATTATTGTTATATTGGTATTTTTTGTGCATTTTGATCAAATATTGCTCGCTTTGGAATCTCTAGATTTTTAGAAGATATTGATTTTCAATTATTGATTAAGCGTTTAAATTAAAATTAAAATTAATTTTTAAAATTAAGTGTAATTTTTTAAATTGCCTGATGGCCCTATTGTTTTCAGATTTATATGGTTTGTTTATTTTAGCATTATAGTTGTGAGATGATTTTAAAACAATTTCAATGTTTATTGTGTACGTATCTGCAACAGCATTGTCAAGATGTGAAATGTGATTTGTGTGTGTGTGTGTGTGTACAGCTAACATCACCTGTGATCACGATCACGTGAGCTGTGGACTTGGAAAGCCGTGCGTTCACAAGTCGTTCCTCTGTGACGGGCATGTCGACTGTCCCGGAGGTTACGATGAACTCAACTCCACCTGTGAGTGCCATGCACTTCTACTAAGTGTTGCCAGCTCTTGGCTTTTCTACTCCTCGCTCCATTAGTATTAAGCTCAATTTGTGGCGTGCGTGTTGGCTTGATAGTATGATCTCTACTGAATGCATTAGTATCGTGCTGTTTGATTCTAATGATGAGATCATTTTTTTATTTGCTAGGTTCTAGTATTGAAGCTGACTTTCGATGTGGTCAGTCTGATTGTGCTGTTGTATAATAAGTATTAGATTTTAGTGCCATCGGTTGTACTTTAACGGTGCTGTTCACAATCCGAGAACTAAGCAGTTTGGTATAGGAAGTGTGTGCTGTCCGTGTGTGTTCAACAACTTTACTACTTCCTGATTCTTTGTAATCGAGTCGCAAGTGTATTTTACTTGTTTATGATCAGTTATGCATGTAGTATTTGTTTATTGAGCTAAGGCTGAAATTACCCAGTATAGAATATATTTAAATATAGGGGTATGTATTTCAGTGTACATATTTTAAAATCAAGAATTATGTTATGTATGCTGTATTGGTGAACTCTTCATTGACTAGGTGCGCCGAAGTCGTGCGAGGAGAAGGAATTTCGTTGCGCGTCGTCGCACCAGTGCATCAGCGAGCGATGGAAGTGCGACGGCGATGCCGACTGCGCCGACAACTCCGACGAGACCGGATGTCGTAAGTAACTCATTCCTGTGGAATTCATATATCACACAATGTACATAATGGTTGTAGGTGTTCTAATACATCGCACAATGTATATCATGCTTGCAAGTGTTTGCTGTACTGTACAACAGTACCTTAATGATGATCTGTGTAAATGTTTGTTGTATTGTATCAGACATTGTATATTATTCACAGATGGCTGTATCCTTTACACATGCTATTAGCTGGCTGTCACAAAATCAAACATCAAATATAATCGAACAGTAGTTTGATTTTAATTTAATTGTTTGATTGATTTAATCAGTAATTTTTGTTTGATTTGTAAAAGATTTTTAGTTTAGGATATTAGTTATAATCACATTTGTTTTATAATGATAATGAAGTATATGAAGTGTAGTGATGAGTGAAAGTTCTTGTTCTGTGTCGTGCAGCTCCGTTCACTTGCGCGACGGATCACTTCAAGTGCAAGAGTGACCAGCAGTGCATCCCCTTGCGCTGGAAGTGCGACGGTGCGTTCGACTGCGGAGACCTGTCCGACGAGGCGGGCTGTCCGACGAGCGTGGAGAGTCACTGCGGTGCGGATGAGTTCATGTGTCGTGTGAGCGGAGAGTGCTTGCACACGTCGTGGAAGTGCGACGGGGACAGGGACTGCGCCGACTTGTCGGATGAGGACGGTTGTAAGTATTATTCACTACTCTGACTTGAATTTTGTATAAAGCTGTTACATTAAATGTGGCAAGGTTGATTGTAAGTATTATCGTCATCTCTCTCTTGAATTGCATGCAAAGTCGACTGCGTCGTTCCTTAGTTCTCGTAGTTAGCCGAATCGGACATGTTCCTCTTGAAGGATTTACGTGTAAATCTGTTGCAAATATTTGTTCTTGGTGTTGTTGACCCCAATGGGCCCATGACAATTTCAGGCCTTCCTGCTTCCCGGATTTCCGCAAGTTGAATACCCCGAGACAGAAATTGTCCAGTGATCGAATCTTTCCGCCATGTTATCGAATTACCAATATCACAGTTATTATTATCTTTATTTGTTGCGCGAGTACACAGTTCGTGCATGTTTGTAGGTGCTCCTCGAACCTGTCGTCCCGATGAGTTCCAGTGTCGGGACAACGGGAACTGCATCCAGATGATGTGGAAGTGCGATGGACGTAATCAGTGCGACGACGGCTCTGATGAAACCGGATGCTTCTTCGGTGTGTATATATTGCGTATATATACGAGCTGTTCTGAATAAGTATCACAAGGTGGAGTTTTTGTCCTAAGAGTTTTTGTCCTTGTGGTGTCCTAAGGTGGATTAATAATATCGTAAGATGCGCTAGGTGCCGGCTTGATATGTGGACTACTAAGTGCTGCCTTGATATGCGTACGTTGTGTCTTTATGTTAGTTAATGCTATCATGATGTCATAATGATTAATGGGTTCTTTTTCTTTACTTGATTAAAGAAGTCATAGTGTTTGTTTGCAATTTGAGCAATTTGAGTTTGTTTGCAATTTGACTTGATTAAAGAAGTCATAGTGTTTGTTTGCAATTTGAGTTGAGCGTTTTATGTAAATAAGTTTATTTTTGCTGTTGTTGTTGCACTAGTTTATATTACCAATTAGAATTCTCCACATAGTTTATATCTGTTTGTATGACGAGCTGTTTATCGTTTGTAACAGCTCCGTGCAGTGAGGATCAGTTTGACTGCAACGCTGGCAAGAAGTCCGTGGAAGGACGGCCGATTGGTCGTAACTGCATCAGTCCCACCCTGCTGTGTAATCACAAGAATGACTGCGGGGATTTCGAGGACGAGGCACCGGCCATCTGCAACGTGAACAGAAGTAAGCGACGATTAGTTGTGTGCATTGTGAGCCGGTCGTGAAAAATGCTGATTTATTGTTCAGCTCTGCGATACTAGAGCTTTCAGCTGAAAGTCGAAAATTGAAGAAGATTTAACAACTTTCCTTGTTTATAGAGCGATATCTTCTCAGCTTTTTAGTGTCGTTTGAATGCGATTGGTTGTCAATGAGCAGTAATGAGCAAAAAGGGTTGAATGTTTTTATTTTAATTTATTTTATCCTTTTTTTAGATCATGCCCAGGAGTGAATCCTTACAGAATCAGAAACTTGAACAGTGTAATTGTTGTTTTGATGACGGCGAGATCGTGATTGGCTATGAATGTAGAATTCAGCCGTGAATGCTACTCGTACATTGTGCAGATTCAGTCGTACACTGTAATTGTTGTTGTTGATGACAGCGAGGTCGTGCCAGCCGAACAACGGAGGTTGCCAGCACAAGTGCGTGGAGAGAGTCGACTCGACGTACTGCCAGTGCAACGACGGATACGTGCTTTCTGCGGACAATCATTCGTGTCACGGTATGTCTTGTGATGTTTGTTAGATCATAATTGCGTCGTTATTATTGTTGTTGTTTTAGACAGTTATTTATGTATAAAATAAAGATTGATGTATTGATCTTGATTGTATTTTCTGTACGTGGACATGTTTTCATGCAAGACATGTTTCCCCTTCTGGTTGAAACAAAATCAAATTGTCAGAAACGGCACTAAGTAGAAGATTCTCTAGATCACGCTCTAGTGTGTCTCAGTAGAAGAGTAGGATGTCTAGTTTGTTGACCTGTTGCAGTATACTTCCGTTTTTAAGTTCAAATCGGGCCGTGGCAATTGTTTTGCTAAGTACAGTAGATGAAACTGTTGCAAGACTTTTGATACATTTTTTTGTAAGATTTTGTTTACGTTATAAATGTTTATACTGGTATAATTTGTGAACAAGTAAAGATTTGATGATTGATTGATTATTTGATATTTGTGTTTGATTAATCTGTAAGCTTAATATACACTGCTGACGTGTTGCAGGTTTAAATTGCTGATTTCTATAAATCATTGCCATCTGTATTGCTTGTGTTTGCTAGATGTTGACGAGTGTTTGAGTGAGAACCGTTGTTCACACACGTGCATCAACTCTAAGGGCGGCTACAAGTGCAGCTGCAGGGAGGGCTACGAGCTGAACGTTCACGACAGAGTCTCTTGTCTTGCTAAAGGTACGTCACACCGCCTCTGTGCCAATCTAAGATATTTGTTTAGCAACTTATAGTGTGTTAGGGAGATGTGAAACCAGTATGTTTGGTTGAATGCTTGTGAACCTTTATGTGTGCTTGTATGTGTGCACTTTCTGTGTGCTTGTATGTGCTTTAAAACAAAATGGAGGCAAGTTGGTATTAAAGAATTGAGAGTGAATGACAAGTGTAAAACTGTTACATTATTATTATATTCTATGTGTTTTTGAGCAGAATTGCCTTAAATTAAACCTTCAAATGTGAATAAAATTATCAATTTAAAATCGAGTTAGTTACCGGTATACTTTTAACTTCAAGTAGAACATCCATATTTATTAACGGCAATCAGTTCTGAGAATTAATTAAGTAGCCTACATTTGCTTTCATCGCTATGATATTCATACGTCGTCGTCATTCGTCTGATCTGACTACTAACCCTTAGTCCCCTGTTACAACATGCACAGAGCTGTGCAGTGGCAGTTTTCTCATATTTTCTCAACAGCGGGTCAATAACAATGGTAGATAATCATCACCATAGTTTAATTAATAGTAACAATTGGCCATCGTTATATCAGTAGTTGTTTGTATATGATTACAGGCAGTGAACCGGTCCTTCTGTTCTCCAATCGTCATGACCTACGTGAGTTCCGGGTCAGGTCGATGCACTACCGGCCGATGGTTGAAGGTCTGCGTCTCGCCAAGGCGCTCGACTATGACGTCAAGAAGAGAGTCTTGTTCTGGTCAGACGCCGGCTATCAGAACATCAGTCGGTGAGTTGTTGTTGTTGCTCTTCTGGCCGATTCATTATGCTGTTGATTTCATGTGTATAGCTTGGTTATAACGCCAGGTTTAGTGCAGGATTGGCATTGTGTTGCTTCAGCGACAGAATTATTAGCTGTTCTGTTTCTCATTTTCTATTTTTTATTTTTGGGCAAAATTTTTACATCGTTTGATATTTCATACTGAATATGTGTTGAAAATATGTTTCAGTTTTGCATTTATTTGGTTTGTTTTACTTAATTTCTTATGTAATTGTATCGTATAATTTACCTTTTGTATAACAAAACTTTATTATATTTACAGGATTATAATTTTTAAAGATGATTTGTCGATCTTGTGTATGTTTTAGATTGTTTTGAATCGTTGTCGAGTACTTGTATTTTTGTCGTCTGTGTTGCTGCATATATTTTATTTATGTATATTCTTAGCTCTCCCATGTTTGATATAAAACTAAGACCAGTTGTTGATCAGTGTGACGTGCGTTGCAGGGCTGTGATGTCTGACCGGGGAAGTGTCGTGTCCCAGGATGTCATCGTCTCCAAGGCGCAGGCGGCCGATGGTCTGGCGTACGACTGGGTGCACGAGAACCTCTACTGGACTGACGGTGCGAGGGGCCGCATCAGTGTTGTTGCGTTGAAAGGTTACGACTCGGCAGTCGTCAGAACGGAGCCCCCACGTCGGACGCTATTCGATGGTCTGTCAGAGCCGAAAGCAATCGTGGTTGATCCTCGTGAGGGCAAGAGGTACGCCTTCAAACATGTAGAAATACAAGTAGATTGAAACTGTATTATGTCAGTATACTGCTTGATCTTTAATCATTGATCTGTGTCCGGCAGTTTGATTGGTCATTGGTATTGGTTGTGTGATTTGATTGGTCAGTTGTCTGTGATGTTGAATTTAAGTTATAATTTGTAGTTAATTCTCATTATTTTGTTGTTAAAATTGAAGCCTGTTAAGAAATTTATTCATTATGATTAGTAATTATGCCTATTCGTTATTTCTGCATAAATGTATGTGTGTGTACGCATGTGTTTGTACGCATGTGTGTGTATGCATGTATGTATGCGTTGTGTGAACAGGCATATTTATTGGACTGAATGCGGGAATGAACCGAAGGTCGTCCAGGCAGCCCTTGACGGTACATCCAGGGTAAACCTCGCTCAGACAGACCTTGTGCTTCCTCTTGGACTCACTATAGGTACGTACTGTATACATAATCACAGATTATGTAACATGTTCTGTAGCAATGTGAATTATGAACCTTATAATGCAATAGCATTCTGAATATCAGGTGTATCAGAGAGATATCAATGATATCAGATAATTTGTATAGTTTGAGTACAAGTTAATTTGATACAAACTATAATAATTAATCTTCTAATAGCATAGCGAGTTATTATGATTTGTGACTAGTGATTATCTACTATTTTATGTCAGTTTGTTTGTCACGAGTCTTTGTTGCAACAAAATAATGGAGAGATAATCTATCAGTTTCCAAATTACGTTAAAATATAAAATCACTCAATTGATTGTGAATTTACTAGACTGATTGTGATTGGTCGTGTTTAAAGAAATGTATGTTGTTTGTAACAGATTACGAGACAAACACGTTGTTCTGGGCCGATGCCAAGTTGCACGTTGTCGTTAGTTACGACCTTGAAAAGCGCAGTCGCCGCGTCGTCTTCACGTCCTACACGTATCTACGGCATCCGTACTCGATCACCGTCTTCGAGGTACGTTGGAACTTCTCGATGTCTGTGTAGATATTGGTGATTTTTAGTTCTCATTAAGGAACTGACTCGGAGCGAGTTTTAGTTCTCATTAAGGAACTGACTCGGAGCGAGTTTTAGTTCTCATTAAGGAACTGACACGGAGCGAGTTTTAGTTCTCATTAAGGAACTGACTCGGGCGAGTTTTAGTTCTCAATAAGGAACTGACTCGGAGCGAGTTTTAGTTCTCATTAAGAAAGTGATTTTGGCGATTTTTAGTTCTTAATGAGGAAGTGACTCGCGAGAGTTTTGTAGAAAGGAAGTCATTGTGTGCGCTAGTTAAGTTATTATGATAGTAATGATACTAACTAGTTATAATAGAGTAAGCCTGTCGTTGACTAGTCATGCCATTTGATAAATAAAGTATGTGTGTATGCTTTGTGTCTGTTAAGAGGATTTACAATTAGTTTGTTTTGGTGACATTTTGTTGTCTGATATTATTTGATATTTTTGATATCATCTGTATGATTGCCTTTGTTGCCTTTTATTATCTACTTTGTCAGACTGAGAGATATTGCAGAATTTTTGTACACAATTTCCAAATCGATTGAAATAATATTGCCTCAAGATAAAGGCTTTGGTATGTGTTATCAACATACGAGACAATATACACTTGGAATTTAATGTTTTTGTGACAAATTATGATCGCTATGAAAATGCACAAGAAGTGTGTTTTATCCACACTGAAGATTATGTGTTTTTGTTGCTAGGATTATGTGTACTGGACTGACTGGCAGACGAACTCGATCATGAAGAGGAACAAGAACGCGGCTCTACCGACGGCCAACGTGACGAAGATCGCTCAGCTCCTCTCGTCTCCCACG